>QGDG01000060.1:0-213630 GCA_003268315.1 Stemphylium lycopersici
AGAAGAAGAAGAAGAAGAAGAAGAAGAAGAAGAAGAAGAAGAAGAAGAAGAAGGCGAAGAAGAAGATGAAGAAGTTGTAGTCGTAGTTCAACTTGAATGAGCGAATGTGGTGAGAAAGACTTTTAGTATGTATCCCTTCTACAACGATGTTGTCAGTTTTGGTGTACTTATTAACGCGAAAGAAGGATTCTCCAGGTAGACGAAGGAAAGATGGACGACTTACCGAGCGTGCACTTTAATTTGTACTTTATTTACTTTCTGAAGTGACGATGTTAGGCCCCTTATTATAAATGCGCAACAAACGAGGCTGCCTGACATCGGTGAGGAAGAGTCTTACCACGGCCTGTGTGTCCAATGCGTCCCAATCAATACCTGCCACATCACTCCCGAAAAGAGATGATGCGGTGTATTTGTACTCCCGTACCTAACAAACTTCCGGCACCAGAGCCGGGATTAGCCATGTGACCTTGGGCCAGGTACTTTCCGTCTGACATAACGGCCGCCGCTCAGGCCGGAGAAGGGCCAATTCGCCACGGTTCCTTCAATTAAAAGAGCCCGAGCCCGGGTTTCAGGTGTCATGATTTTCAGATAGGAGTAAGGTCGAGTCAGTGCAGGCGGCGGTGTGTAACTCACGGTGGAGATCACATTACGATTAATTGTCTAAGCGAAGGGATATGCCCTTCCGATATCGTCGTATTATTACAAGTCGAGTCCCCCGCTCCTTTGCGGTGAGGGCCCGTATACCCCAAAACTCCTAGTCGATGATGCAACAGCGAGCGCGGAGAATGCTATGTACACACGGAAGGTGACAGAATGGATGGCCGATGGCAAGCTATGCAACCAAATGTCCCTTAGCCTCCCCCATTTCCCAATTCGTAACGACATGTCAAAATCTTTCCCAACATGAAATCTTGTCCGGCCGGAGCACAGACCTAGCGAAGCTTCTTAGTCTCGTCAGACACATAGGTGCGGTCATTGTCACCCTCGACTTCCTCTACCATCTTGTCGACGGCTTCGGCCTGCTTCTTCCACTCGCTTTGGCACATCTTGAGCTCCTTTTGGAAGAGCTCGTCGTTTGGCTTTCTGTAGCTTCCACCCAGACGATCCCACAGGGTTGTGAACTGGCCGTAGTTGTAGTTGAAGTACAGGTGGTGCATGGTGTGGCAAGCGGCTCCATTGATGATGGCCGAGTTATGGGCGTATTCGCCGTCGTGGATCAGGACTGTCCAGATGTTGACGGTGACGAAGAGGAGGACGTATGCGAATTTGGATAGCGGGAATAGGAAGGGGAAGAGGTGGTAGGGAAGACCCTGGGCATAGCCATCCAATGGGTGGAAGGCGTGCGAGGCATAGGGAGTGGGCATGATCCACTTGTGGTGCGGCTTGTGGATGTGCTTGTAGACGCGGGGGTGGTGGAGACCACGGTGGATCCAGTAGATGAGCGAGTCGGTAAAGAACAGGAAGAAGGGGAACTGCAGGTAGTTGTACCACAGGCCCGGGCCCTGATCGACCGTGTCGTATAGCTTGGAGTACCCACGTACTTCGGCGAGGAAAAAGGGCACGGTGAAGATGGCCATGATGGGGAAGGCAATGTTGGCCTGCTTCATTTCAAGCTTGATCTGGTTCTTGAGGTATCGCGGGTGGTTGAAGGTGGTCTTGTCGAAGATGAAGAAATACGAAGCGGTTGCGAAGACATAGTAGACGAGCACACCGAAGAGCCTGTGGTTGACGGGTTAGCAGAGGTTTCCCTGCACGGATTTGCGGAGGGCGCATACCATGTGATGAGGTACAGCGACAGGGCCTGCCGTCGCCAGTCGTCGCGCGTCCATTGGCTCATGTAGGCATACTTGGACGGCGTCATGGAGAAGAATTGCGTCGCGGGCTCGTACTGCCAGGTTGCATGCGGTAGGGCATAGCCGGTAGGCTCCTCTCGGAGGCTGGATACGGTCGTATTACCGGCAAAAGCGGATGCCGAGGCGGGGAGAAGGGCTGCGTAGAAAGGGTCGAAGAGGAACTGGTCTGCGACCTCGAGGACGACGTCCATGGCTGCTGTGGCGGCGAGGCAAGGCCCTCGGTGATCGGCGGCTTCAGGTACCCAAGGAATGCGATTCGTGGCGGGAGAGGGTGGACGGGCGCACGCAATGCAGGCCTGTTTTGCAGCTTCGCAGCTGCTGCACAATGGAGAAAACGAGGCCCAAAGCAAGGCCGAGAAAAGGATAAGAATTGTCCAGGGGCAAAAAGGTTAATGAGCGTGCGGAGGCGAAGACAGTCGTTTGACGAGCTTGCAATGACGGGACGCAAGCCATTTATCGGCCATAACTTTTCGGCGCGCCGAGGGCAAAGGCAAGCCCGTCCCTGACGCGCAGGGTCCATAGTAACTGCCTCTAACCCCAACGGCCCACTAACTCTGCCAATCAGCGCTAATCGTCTCACCCATAGACGGCCGCACGTGACCTCGCATCGCAATCTCGCCCAACGGAAATGAAGCATCCGTCCAAGCCGAGAGTGGACTGACAGGGGAAACACGCCCGGCCTCCTTATCAGATCTTGTCACCCGATCCTCGGAACATGCTCGCTCCCATGGCCAAACCACGCTGGACACGCCACCATGGTGCTTGCAAATACCCTCTGCTTGCGTCTTGCGTCTTGCGTCTTGCCTCGCCTCGTCTTTCCCTAGGTACTGGAGCTAGCGCACTAGACGTCTACATTTCTATTCCTTGGTAACCTTTTCTTCTTGCCCAAGCGCCCAACACCCCCGTCCGCCTCCTTTGCAATCCAGTCCACACTATTTTGCAACAATGCTGACAACGTCCTCGTCCGACACGACATGGCCCAAGCCCACTTTTTGCGGCACATGTCTAGCACTTGCGCCCCAGACCAATGCGTGCTTGAATGTCTCCTTCAGCGTCCGATGCACCTGGTCGCAGACATCCTCAATCGTGCTCCCGTGACGCACAATCAGCGCCTCAGAGAAATCGGGGTCGTTGCCCTTTCTCTTGGTGTAGATTCTGATCAACCGCAACTCTTCCCAACACCTGTCAACCACATCCTGGATTCCAAGATCTAGCTCACAGCTCATGACCACTGTGTGCGGCTCCCGTGCCAACTCGTCCAGATGTGGCAGACCGATGCTGTCGATCTTGTTGTATACGTAGAGACACTTGATGTACTTGCGGTGGTCTTTCATGATGACGTCGATGAAGTCGTCCACTGTAGCGTTCTCGTCTCGCACGAGTACTTCGCAATTCAGAATCTTGTAGTCTTTGAGAATGTTGTAGACCATCTTCTCGTCGAGATGTTTTGGCGGAACCTGGAAGTTGATCTTCATGCCACCCGCCTTTTTGGGCTTGAGGTAGATGTTTCTGTGACATGGTTAGATATACATGATGCATGAACATCTTCAGTAGAATAGACTTACGGTGGCTCCCGGTTCAACCGAATGCCCACAGCCTCTAACTCAGCCTCGAGCAGTCGCCTCTGTTCCGCCTTCTTTGTAGCATCGAGAATCATGCAGATCAAATCACTCGTCTTGGCCGCGCTGATAACCTGTCTTCCACGTCCTTTGCCCTCGGAAGCGCCCTCAATGATACCCGGCAGATCCAGAACCTGAATCTCGGCACCACCATACTCGAGCACGCCAGGAATGGCTGTGAGCGTAGTGAAGGCGTAGGATGCCGCTTCTGATTTCGTCTTGGTGACTCTGGAGAGGAACGTTGATTTTCCGACCGAGGGGAAGCCGACAAGGGCTATACGTGCATCGCCGGATTTGGAGACATCAAAACCACTGCCTCCGCCACTGCCTGCGCCTCCTACCGGCTCCAGCAGTTGTGCGCGGAGACGGGCGAGCTTTCTAGAAACAGTCTTAGCCATCGAAAACAGTGCAGACGATAGGCCATGCCAAACCCTTTCAATAGACCAAGATGATATTCTGCACCTCAGTGTCAGCACAGCACGTCATGTCGAATTGCACGCAGAAGCAAAACACCAACATCGAAGAAACTGCATACCTGTAGCCTTATTCTCTGTTCGTCGTTAGCGTGGCTCCCCATTTCAGCAGCGCTGCTACACTCACTCTGCGTCCTCCGCATCTCCTCCTCGATCCTGGCGGGGCGTTAGCGCAAAGGCCACATCAAAACTTCGGCGCTATCCCACTCTTTGATCTTCTCCGTAATGTTCACCATCTTGGCGACTCTCCAACAGCTATCGCACTCGCGTAGAGAAAGACTGGGCTGAGGGCTATGTTGCTTGCACTTGGTGGCGCCTGTAGTCAGGCGATGTCACGATGGGAAAGGTTTGGTGTTGCAGCCCGCCCTCATACCCACGCCATGGCTTTTCCGGGCCTAGCGCGCGATTGCTTAGCGAATACAAGATGCAGTGCGTCATCCAGGCTGGCATCATCAGCAATTCGCGCCACGCTTGCGTGTCTGCAAGCTCAGGTGCCTAGTGTCTTTCTTTCTTTCTTTTTCTGTGTTTCCTATCTTTGTCGCTTCTTTCTTGTGCATCGCTTTTATTTCCTTACGTCAAAGATGCTATTTGGGCCATCAGATGAGTGGCCACATTCATACTACGATCTTATAGACCATTATCATGCACAGTACGACGAAGCCATCGCATCGGGAGAATACCAGCCATTTTTATATCCTTGGGGAACACTTGGAGCGTTGGTTGTAATCATCTATCTTCTCATACCGCATCAAAACCGGCCATGGCTCAAGAAATGTCGGTACCTTGCATTTGCATGGATTACGGCCTTCGCGACATACACCATCGTGTACACAAGGACAAGAGGGTTAGCACCAGCACTTGTTATTGGTTTAATAAGCGCATGGAGCGTGGTATGGGTTGCAACCATCCTCATCTGCAACGATGCGCAAACAGATTTCATGCGGATTGAGCGAACCGAAGGGGTATTTGGCTCAGACATGAGTAAAAAAGAAGGGAACTTAGAGGCAACCGGGTTTGCTGAGCCAAAGGACACAAGAACCCAAGAAGATATCACAAAGGACGTCGTCGATAGCTCATCTGGTCCCCGAGACCGCCACGGCCAATTTGCATGGCAACCCTATCCCCTCTCACCTTTTGTCGAACGTTTAGACTGGATATTGGACATATTCTGCAACTTCCGGGGCATGGGCTGGAACTGGCGAACGTCTGCCCTCCCACCACCCCCCAAAGCCATCCAAATCCAACTCCTCGGTAACTCCGGCTCCCACACCCCAAATCATAGTTTCAAAACGCACTCTGGTCAAGCACACCAGTACACATCCCGCGAGATACTCTTGCGCAGAAACCTCTTCACACTGATAAAAGGTTACTTCATCATGGATCTGTTCAAAACAACCATGATGCATGACCCGTATTTCTGGGGCTACACCGCGCGCCCGCCGCCCGCATACTTCCCTTCCATTCTAACTTTGTCCCCGGTCACAACACACGCCTACCGCCTCCTCCTCTCCATGCTGATGGTAAAATACGCCCTCCAAACAATCTTCTCCCTCGGCCCCCTCTTCTTCAGCGGCCTCCTTTCCACTTCTCTCCTCGGCGCGCGCGCAGAACCCTGGATGTACCCCGAAACGTGGGCCTCGTACGACGTCGTCCTCGAAAAGGGGCTAGCGGGCTGGTGGGGCAACTGGTGGCATCAGACGTTCCGTTTTGCGTTCCAAGAGCCGAGTCGTAAGATGATAGAGGGGCTTGACTTGGAGAAGCGGGGTACTACGGCGAAGGCGCTGCAACTCTTCGTTGCGTTTTTCCTGAGTGGCGTAGTGCATGGGAGTGGGAGCTTTACTTGTCTTGCTGATACTCGGCCGGTGAGGGGGCCCATGGCGTTTTTTCTCTGGCAGGCTGTGGGTATCTTTGCTGAAGTCTGGCTTACGCAGGTTGCTAATCGGGCTGGGGCTGGGCGCACTTTACCTGGTTGGGCAAAGAAGGGCTGGACGTTTGTATACGTGCATGTTTGGTTTTATTTCACGGCACATCTTCTCTGTGATGATTTTGCTAGGTGCGGCGTTTGGCTTTTTGAGCCTGTTCCTTTTTCACTTTTCCGTGGCTTGGGGTTCGGTGCTGACCAGAGGGATGGATGGTGGTGCTGGGGTGGGCAACCGGTACGGTGGCATAGTGGGGGTAGGTGGTGGAGGAGTGGCATTGCGTTTTAGAAGTTTTGTGGTGGTTTCTGTGAGTCTTTCACTGTAGCGTATCTTGCATAGCGTTGGAGCAGCATTGTTATTGTAAACATGTAGGTTAGAATCAAGAGAGATGCATAGCAACGCCTGAGTCTTGGAATTTGAACTAACCATCCTGCAGAGCAAAAGCAGTGTGGTTTCTAAATGTTTTGACTTGCGAGAAGTATGAGCACATCTCGGGGTTATGTCCTCGATCTGTAGACTGACTCACCACCTATTGACAAGCAGCCATGCACTACTCAGGGAATCCCAAATTTTAACAAAAGACTAAACGCGAGGAAATACATTGAACATGATCTACTCTTGCATACTATGTTACGCGTCGACAATGAGTATTCTACCAGAGCAAAAGAGAAGCTACAAATCATAGTACCACTACGCTAATGACTATTGAAAAGAGGACCAAAGCGTGATCGCGGGTTTTCTACCCCTCCTCTTACCAACTAGTTGGTGTATGTATGTTGACATGAACGCGATCTACACGATCATTCTCGCTTCTAGATATCCTTCTCCAAAAAAAAGCACTCTACATATGATAGAGAGGAGGGAAATGACATGACCAATCTCTCTCAGAGGCCGAAGAGCAAGAGTAGACTTACCCTCCATACAGCTAGATGTGAAAAAAAAAACATAAGTGGCAAAGGAAATAACGACATAAGAAATCGCATTGACAAACAAGACTTCAAAAAAGATACATTCACACATGCGTTCATCCAGGCTCGCATGAGAAGCGTGAATCGATGCGAGGAAACCAAGCCTATTTCTCTAGATTACTCATTGAACCAGCAACAAGCACCACTACTAATCATCTAGTCCAGCTACTCATGCATCCCCTGCCTCTCTGAACAACAGCAGCAACAACGGTCTCTAGCACGACACGTCAAAACAGCCCGATAAATCTCCCATATCAACCCAACAGTCAAGCCAGCCTCATAATCCCACCATTTCTATTCCCGCCTCCGCTTCCGCCCAGCGAGTCAATTCCTTCCCAAAACGGCGTCGGGCACCTTATTCGTAACACGAGCGGCATTAATTGCAAGTCAGTACATGTATATTGAGTCAAACAAAAAATAAAAAAAAAAAAAAAGGTGTGCGACGACGACTACGACGACAACGGCGGCGGCGGTTGGCGGCGAAATGAACGACAAGGAAAAGAAAAGAAAAAAAGTCCGTTGCATCGTCAATGCGCAGTCTGACGCTTTCTAGGGCTGGCGGCGCAAGGCTGACGCAGGGCTGAGGAAAAGAGTGGAGATGGCGGTGGGTTGGGGAGTGACGAGTCAGTGCGGATGTGCGTGTTAACTGTTTGAGGGAGAGTGCGATGATAAGACCGAGCATGTACCAACGTCCGGGTTAGAGATCAACATCAACGTAAATGTCAACGTCAATATATGCCTCAACGGCCAAGATCAACAGCGAGATTAACATGAAAGATATGCCTCACGATCGGTTTTTCGTGCGTACGTGGGGTGTGGATTGCCATGTGTTGAGAGCAAACCGGTTCATAGAGGAGAGAGACATGAAAAGTAAAACAGCAACATGGGAGAAAAAAGATGTTGAGAATGGATAGTTCTTTGTATCTATATGTGCTTCGCTCAACGCCCGTACAACGTGGGCGCTTTGCGTCGGCGTCTAAGATGGACAAAAGTTTTTAAAGAAAAAGGCAATTACATACTCACACGCATTCTACATGCGCGCGTGTACCGGAGGAACCAGTTCAAAAGCAAATAGTTCTGCAGTGATGGATGGGCATGCAAGTAGGCGGCAATGCAAGCTTTGGGTATCGGAAAACAATAACAATGGGAAAAGCGAGAGGACAGATTGATGCCAATGGGTAAAAGAAATAGAAAGCAAGCAAGCAAGCCAGCTCGAAACAACGAAACATTATACCCTTTTTTGCGTCGCCGCAGATGTGTATAAATGTAGTCAAAGAAAAGGGTAAAGGAAAAGACAGTGGTAGTCGTAGCACGCTGTTTCGTGCGAGTAAAAGACGAGTGACCGGAAAACCAAAAATGAGTGGAAGAAAATGAAACAGTTTTCCGCCCCAACCCAATTAGACTGTGAAAAAAAAAAACTCCTTTTACTCATGCCGCTAAAAACTCGCAAGTTGGTCGTCTTGTTTAGTGTCTGCTTTCTTCTTCTTCTTCTTCTTCTTCTTCTTCTTCTTCTTCTTCTTCTTCTTCTTCTCTCGTGGCTGTGTATGTGTATTTGTAATGATTACTACGAATGTGCTTCGACCGTGGCTGGTTGTGAATTAACCTGCAGTGAAGGCGCAATGGGGTATGGTAAGTATTGATCGCTGTGTTGTTGAGAAGAGTCGACGTCATGATGGTTGTCTTCTTGTGTTTGGGGCCGCGTGCCAGTGTCGGGACCGAGATGGGGATCGGGGATCTGTACGTCGAGCTAGGCAAACGTCCGTTAGTCGGGACAGTACATTGGCAAATGGAGCGAATACATACTGTTAGGTAGCCCGTCCGCCGTAATGGGATGATCTTGACTGCTTCTTTGGCGCCAATATCCCGGTTCCAGTCTTCGATCCATCGCTCCAGCTCTGCTAATTGCTTCTTGACGCCCGTGAACCCTGCGTCCTCCCAGAGCCAAAAAGTAGCCACACCCATGACGGTGTCGAGAGCGGCACGAAGGGTGAAGGGGTCAAAGGCGTCGACCAGGGTATCATTGATCTTCTTGATCAGAATGCGGAAGTCGTCCTCGGTAACGAGTGGGTCCAATATCTCGGGGTACAGATTGGCAAAGGTCGGGGCCAGGTCGCCCTTCATCATCCAATCACGCTTTATGCGGATGATGCGTGTCGTGTGGTACAGCTCCGAGTCGAGAGGAACATGGGGATTGGGATGGGGAAAGCAGGGATGCGAGGGTCCCCACGGAAATTCGGACGCCCCATCGCCATCGTCGTCAGCAGCGGCGGATGCTGATGGCCTCGAGCCGATCGAGGTGCGTCGCGAGCCCGGCAGCGAGACGCGCGACAGGCCTGGGGCTTGAGGCTGAACGTGTCCGGCCTCGGCGTCCTTGTCGACGTGCTGGGCTGGCGAGGCGGATGCACTGTCACGGGGGTCATGATGCGATGCCATGGCAGGCCCCGGGGTGGGTGGTTGAGTGGGTGGTAGGCTTCTTCGATCACGCGGAAGGCCGATGCTGGTGCGACCGCTGATGCTGTCCTCGCCCGTGGAACGCTCGACAGCGAGGGAGCTCGGCACGGGGCTCTGGCGGCTAAGACGCTGCTGAGGCAGGGTCAGGAGCGGGTACTCGTCGCGGCCTTCCTCTCGCGCACCTGCGTCCCTCTCAATGGGCAGATTCGGGTAATGCTCGTCGCGCGGCGGGCTGAGTGGAGGCGGCGCTACTGCAGCTGCACGCGGGTTCTGTATCTGGAGGGTGCGTGGTGAGGAATTCACCGGGTTCCAGAGGCGCGAGGCGGGCAGGCGCGGCGGGCCCTGGTACAGCGAGCGCAGATTGAGGCTGAAGATGCGGTTGGTCAGCGACCAGCGGGCAGGCACTGGCGTCTCAGGAGCCGGCGAGTGAGCAGCGGAGGGCGTGCGTGAAGTCGTCGTGGTGACTGTGTCGTGGATGTTGAGCGTGGTGATGATTTCCTTAGGGGCCCCAAGTCGATGTGGTCCATGCTCCCGCGTGCATTCGGCCTGCAGCAGCGACAGCCGGGAGACGAGGGGAGGGGGGGATTTCAGCGCGCAGCGAGCCGCCAGGCGACGGCGTGGACCAAAAAAAAACTAGCCTGCAGAGATCGCCGCGGCGCGAGAGAAGGGGTTAGTTAGGGAGGGCGCGAAAGATTGGCGTCGACCTGTCGCGATCGTCAAAAAGAAGAGGTGGCAGGAGGAGATGGGCACTGCGACTTGTCTGCGCGAGGGACGGCGAGGCGAGCGAGAGAGGAGCGGAAGCGAAGAGAATGTGTGGGCGAGTGCGGGTGGTGGTGGTAGTAGTAATAGTGGTGGGTGTGGTGGTCGTTTGGTACTTCAGAATCGATGGATGTCTCACACGCCCCGGTCTGGCAGGAATGGTAGATACGGCGATATAAACTTTGGCACACGCAGCAATTAAAAAAAATCCTTGGAGCGGGGCCTTCCTTCGTCTTGTATAAAACAACAGCCGTGGACACGCACGCCAGCCAGCAGAGGCTTGCCTCCTCTCCGGCCAAACTTGGGCACCACCCAGACAAGGCGCTGCACGCAACAACAGCGCGCCCCCAGTCGGATTTCCCATTGAGCCCCGGCGCAACATTGGATCGTTTGTGGCTCGTGTCTATGTGCGCCTGTGTGGTGGTCTGGCTTCTGACAGCCCTGCCGGATAACGGCTACCCCTGCAGATGCTGGACATGTGCCTGCATTAACCCCGTACCGTAACCGTAACCGTCACCACCAGCGGACGCGGCGGGACATGGTTGTCTGTCTGTACCCGTCTCTGTTCCCGGCATATACACCTCGCACCTTCACACCTCACCCTGTCTTTCTCCACCCTACAGCCAGCCATCCATGCCATGCTTTGTCGCCCTATCTCTGAGCCCAAATCTGCCATGCGTCGCGGGCTGTTGGCAACGGCCTGGCTGCGCCCGTTCAACGCCCATGGTGACGTCGATGAACGACCATGTTTCACCCCATAGATGCCTGCTAGACGACTCGCTTCTGCCGTACCATGTCATTGCTCTCTCCTTTAGCAGCAGCACCATCCACGCCGCCCGCCGTCAAAGTGTCGAGGCTGAACAGACAAGACGACGATCCCCAATACACGATAGTCCATTCACCCTTCTCCTTTTCTTTTCGTCATCCTCATCCTCATCGTCCCTGATCCCCCTCCCCAGCTCACCCTACCTACCCTGCCCATCTCACCCAAAACCTGAGCTGAGAAATCTTCGCCCATGAATAATATATCCAGCCCTCCAATTCCCCTCGAAGCAAGCCACACACACACACACACACACACACACACACACACACACACATCCCACACGCCTAGCATTGTAAGCGCCATTCCAGATCCGTGTTGCCGGGAACGCGCACTTGCACCCATCGAGACACGTTCGTCCGTGTTTGCCCTGACATCGCCCGCAACGTCTGTCTGTCATCATCAGCTCCACGGCCATCAATGCCACTTGCTCACCCCCTCCCCTTTTCCACTTGCTCTGTCTCCCGAGCCTACCCACAAGACGTGCGTCATGGACTGTGAATCGCATCCGTGCACAGCGCTCAACCGCGCGACCATCTATCTGCCTTGTTCGACATGGGCGTTGTTGCGCGGGCAGGATGCCTAGACGGCGGCGGTGCGCCATGATAAAGTGGCATGGGCTTACGCACGGCACGGTACCTTGAATCGCGAGACATGTGGCTGCGGCACAGCGTATACGAGCCTTAGCCTCACTTTCACACGCCAAGCATCCTCGCCTTGTCGTCGGCCATTTGTCCTATACTTCCTAGCATCCTATCGTGCCTTTCCATAGCCAATCACCCTTGTATTCGATACTGCTCATCAATGCTCACCGCCTTATTACGCGCTGCTTGTATGCCATGGTATTTTACTATATAGGCCCAATCTGCCATAACATATAATCTCCTTTGCTGCTTTGATGAAAAAAAAAGGGAAAAAAAAAGGACAAAACCACCCTCATGTGCAAATGGTGTGTGTACGTTCAAATCAATCCTTTTTCGTTTCTTTCCGAAATCCGTGAAGAGAATGTGCTTCCTCCTTCGTATAGCCCCGCGGCTCGCATAAAATCTACATGTGGTGGGATATCTCAAGTTTTGAAGCTAAACCAGCTCCTAGGTTCCTCGTTTCTTCGACAACATGCCCACGGCTAAGCGTGCTTGTTGGCGTTTGCCTGCATCTTCCTCATCGCCTCGCGATGCGCATCCATCATCTGGCCACTGCGCATCATGCTGTCCATTTGACTGGCCCGCTGCTGCTGTACCATTTCGCGCTGCTGCTTCTCCATCTCCATTTGCCTTCTCTCGTTCAGGAGGGCGGCGCGCTGTTGCTCTACCACGTGGTTCACCGTCTGCGGGGGTGAGACCTCGCGCATGGTACCGCGCCAGCCTGCGTACAGCTGCTCGCGCTTCTGCGTGGATTGTGCGCTGTTTGTACGCTGAGGTTGATGCGAGTTAAAGCCCGCTGGCGCACCCTTACCAGCCCAGCCCTTGCTCTGCCACTTCTGCGACGTCGAAGGAGGGGATTTTCTTGGTGAAGTGAAAGAAGTTTCGCGCTGGAGGTTCGGTTGCTGGAGCAGTTGACGACGCTGTGCTAGGGTCATCTCTTCTTCGTCATTTTCCGCTAGGAGGTTGGCTGTCGAAGAATGTGGTGTCAATGACAACGCAGACGCCCGGTTCTTGATCAGACTCTCGCGCTTGCTCAACAGCGTACCGGATGGCAGTGGTGTGAGAACGTCGAGCCTTGCGTTCGAATTGGCTCGGGAAAGAGCCGCAGGAGGAGACTGAGTGTATGCCCGCTGATCAGGGAGGGAATCCTGAGAAAAGGCTGAAGTGTTCCGCTGGAGGCCTGTACTGTTGTTCCGCGACATCCTCTTCGAGTTGCGCTTGCTTTCCTTGAGTGGCGCGACTAGCTCATCGCTGACGGGCGCCGGCTTCTCTTCAGTTCCGTTTGCTAGAATAACGCCAGGTGATGAAGGCAAGAACATGTCTTCGTAATCGGGCTTTTCGGCCGCTTCGAGATGCTTCGCCCACTCGTTTGTGCGATAAGAAAGGGCTACTTTCGACATGTTTTCCGGCAGCGCACCATTGCGCAGAGTACCAACACGTAATTCGCCCTGCTCAGTCTGTGAGCCCTGAGAAAGGCCCTCTGATGGGGTGGACTTGGAGTGCAGATCTGTGCTGCTTGCTTTGGAATTAGACATGACAGTGTCAGCCCTCATCCCAGCATCCTGCGTGATTGTCTGCTTCTTGCGTTGTTCTTCATATCTGGGGCTGGTGCTAGCAGTGAGAGATTGGCGTGCGGCAACCAAAGAGGCCGAGTCTTGTTTCGGTACAGTGCTCTGCTCCCCCTGTTTGTTTGCACTGTCTGCCTCATCAAAGGGATTCTCACACTCCGTTCCAATGGGTGACGTTGTTGGGGAAAGCTGGCGTACAGATAGCACATCATCATCATTATCCAAGGTAGCGGCGGCTGAAGAAGCGCGGTCATCGTCATCATCGACATCATGGGCTGTGATCAGCGCCTCCTGAGAGACTGTTACATCGCGCGAGATGCGGTGCCTCATTGCAGATACATCCGAGATGCGCTTGGAAATACGTTTGCGTTCGTTGGAACCATGATCAGATTCGGGTACAGCAGAGACGGAAGTGTTGTCATCGTCGCTGTGCGTATCATCTTCGTTTGGTACCTTGAATGGGAGCGGGATAACGGCGGGTGGTGGCGGTGGGACTGAGGGGCGAAGACTGTTTCGCTTGGCTGATGTCGGTCGTGATGTGTCTTCCGGAGCAGTGGATAAGGTCTTGTCGTTGCCAGCTTCGGGAACTGGGTTTTCGTTGCCCTCGGTTATCGGATTGCCCTGCTCGTCGATGTGCTGGATACCGTCATCTTTGAGAACACCGACGGTGACTGTGGCCCGTGGTCCCTTGTTGCCGCTGGTCGATCGCATAACTCCACTTTTTGACATGTTGACCATCTCAAGGCTGTCGTTTCCGTCAACCTCCTTCTCCTCGACGCTGGTGGAGTTCTTATGACCTGTGATGGACGATCGAATGCTAGAATCGGGCATGCTCTTCCCGCCATAGGCTGCTTCCCATTGTGCTCGCTCCTTCTGGAAGTTGTCCTCAACCTTGCGGCCTCGTTCCTCCTCTTCACGGTCCTGATCCTGTTGCCTCTCAAGTTGCTGAGCGGCATTCTTTGCACGATGCTCGTTCACCATCTTCCAAACCCGTAACTGGGAGACGATTCCGACGACAGCGATGATGACCACGCCAGCTAATTCCGCTTTAATGTTCCTGGTAACTGGGTAGGTGTTTGTGTTCAACGGGAACGTAGAGTCATTGAGGTCTAAAAAATGTCAATAATCGTCCACAAAATCTCTTTCTTCAACATACTCCAGAGGTACAGCCATAACTCCTTCCAACCCGAGCCTGCCAGGCAGTCAATCCCAAGGATCGAAGCAGTGGCACCCGAGAAGGCAATTGATGCGATGAGGCCGTAGGTGCGAGTGTAGTGGCTGAAAGATAGAGAGTAACCTCCAGCTGCCATGCAACCGATGAAGATGGCGCGACCGGTGCCAGAAGTAATCAAGCCGCCGTCCTTGAGACTAAGGAACCACATGCTCAAGCAGAAACCACCAAGAAGACAGCCAAAGCCCTCGGTAATATCCACAAAGACCAGAGATAGGATGCCGAAGATCACACCGGTGAAGAAGGCGGCCACGAAGAAAGCTCCCTGAATGGCATCAGAGACCGGGGGGTTCATCAAGTACACTATCAAGACCGTGACGGCAAGAGCAGTCAAATAGGCAGCCGATCCGAATACGTATACCCTTTCTGACTGTCAGTCTGCGTCTGGGTGCGATTGCTCTCGACATACATTTTCTTCTTGATACCAATGATGGCATATGCTAATCCACTAAGCAGTAGGAATACTCCACTTATTCCCATAGCAGGAGTGAGCTTTGGTTGGATTGGCAGTGGGTTCGCAGGGTCAGTAGCTGGATCTTATCGTCAGTTTCCTATCATCATACTTGATGCGCTGTAACTCACTCGCGGAACTTGAGGAAGCAGGCCCATCGGAAGCTGAGGGAGGGATCTCGGTCGCGACGGTTGCCGACTCCGGGGGCCTGGTTGAGGATACTACGGTGGAAGATGGACGATCGGATTCTCTCTGTGATGATGCTCTCTCGGAAGGTGTAGGTGTTGGGGTAGCCGAGGGTTGTCGAGAGGCACTCTCTTGTGCGGCGGAGGCTGGTGACTCCTCGGAAGGACTATCATCTTGTCGACGCACGGCAGCATGAGGGGCTGCTACTGCTGATTGTAGACACACCAAGAGCGCAAGACAGATGAAGAAGTAGCGATAGGAAAAGCGCATGGCGACGAGATGGAGACAGGGTGCCTAACAATGGCAGACAGCTGCCATGAAAGTATTAAGATTAATGGGTCTGCGACGTACGTTCCCCGCGAAGACTGTCAAAGGGGACGGGCGCGACTTTGACTTGGTGTTTGCGAGAACAACAAGGCGCACAAAGTTACAAAAGAAGGAATGAGGTGGTCGGTATGTGCGTTTCAAAGAGCGGTGTTGGATTACTAGTAGTGTAAGGAGCGAATAAGAAAGAGTGTGGTCGGCACAAAGGCCTATGAGCGACGAGACTGTGCAGAAGGAAGTGCAGTAAACAGGTGAAGGGTGATGCAGGTGCACATCGGGCGATAAAAGCCATGGCTTGGGTCGGCGCGGCTTGACAGGCGATCGACGCTCTACCCGCAGTCGCAAAAAGCGAGGGGCTTAGCTGGCACGGCCCAATTCCTGCAATGAGGAGGAAAGCTGAGCCATAGAACTGGCGGCGTCAGAACGGCGTCCATTCTTGGGATGACCCATACTGCAAATGACGTGGTTTAGTCCTTGGAAATCTTCATTTTAAGATTGCGATGTCAGCCACCAGTCATCCCAACGTCCTCGCGAGTCCGACGTCGAGCTGGCTAGAAGAAAAAAGGAATCGTGTTACATTCGATGATCCGGATCGAGCCCTGGCACACAAACGCAATGAGGGGCTCGGACGTTACCCGGTGCCGGGACGCATGTGGTGCGCAGCTGCGACATGATAGCGAGGTGGTTTGCCTTTGCGAGCCGTTGATGCAGCGACAGGCTTGGGCTGCTAAGCGAGCCTATGCAAGATGAGCTGGTCGAGGTTCCCATGGCGTAGCGATTGCGAAGATGCTATATGCCCAGTCAGAAGTAGATGGACAAGAGCGCGTCGCGAGATGTGAAGCCCTCATTCGTAGTGCTGCTCGTTTGGCATACAGGGGCGCTAGGGTCGCGCTACGCCGCCTGCATAAGCTGCGGCTCTTTGCATAAAGCGCATCCACAAGGGGTCTCGTCACATAAAACGTGGGGGGTAATGCCGTAGGAATGCCGGCGGGTCCCAGCCTCAGAAAAAGCAGAATACGCATCGTCGTTCGAGGCTTTGCCATTACGACGGAGAAGAATTCAAATCTTTGCGCGTCCGTCACGCAAAGCCCGTGTCGTCCGAAAAGGGATGAGCAAGCAAGTCGGCACGGGCAAATCCTGCAACCGAGGATCTGCTGTGAGCCGTGCTCAGTGCCGAAGATCCAGTTCTGCCTTTTGCATGGCGAGTTCCGTGCGCTGAACCTTGGCCTGACGATTGGAGGGGCCTGTCGATCTCCTTGTCACGGGTTTCATCGGCTGCGCAGACAGCCATCACAGCTGGAAAGCCCGCCATCTGACGTGAGCTCAGCGTCGTGCGTACCCGTTGATCAAGATTCGGCCTTACTTGTGTCTTGGACGTGGCGTACGACAGTAGCAGGTAGAGTTTGATCATGATCAAGATCATGATGCCATACAGGGCCAGCACGTCCATCCGGAACCCACAGTGGGTCCGTTAAGATTGCCAATACAGGCAAAAAGTCTTTCCCAGTCCGAAGCGCGAGCATCTCCGTACGTTACATGATGGACTAGGTCCTTCACATGCTGCCATCATGCCCACGCTGGCCTCCATGAATCTATGTCGCTGACGACTCAAGTCTAAATATGACTGCGAACAAACGTCGATGCATCGTGCAATCTCGGTGCCAACATCACAAACATGTGCAATTGGGGGCCTGGTACTGACTCAAGATGCAAACTATCAATCCAATCCGACTACCGTTTATCCGGGTGCTCCGACCACCTCCGCAGCAGTAGCTGGTTGCGCATACCTCTTCAACGGTTTCTCACTCGTCCACCAAGCAACAGCTATCCACCGCCCCAAACCCCGCAGCTACACCACCTTCCTCGCTCTGATCGCCCTTGGTGCGGAGAAGATAGCCTGCCTCCCAGTTCTCGACTATCTCCCCTTTCTCTCCATTCCCATTGCCATCCCTCCAAAGGCATACACCGTAAACGCCAAGCTCACAAATCACGCCACCCTTCTGCAACTCCCCGTTCCGAAAGATGGCGTTCTCTAGTGGAGGTGGCTCAATCATTTCCATTAGAATGTACGCCGGCCAATGTGTCTCGGGAAGCTTCTGCAAGAACGGCGGAATGGCTTTCCGGTACACGTTGTTTCCGCCTCCCTCCCGCTGAGGCTTCAAAACGTACTTGACGGCTGTTGAAGCGTCTGTCGCAAGCTTCCGCGCCTCTTTTCCAGCATCGCTGTTGTCTAGTGGGTAGATAGGGGCGAAGGTTTCTAGCACGCGTGCAGCGATCTCGTCGTCTGGAAGGAAACGCTTAAGGTGCGGCGAGTGCGGTGTTGCGAGTACCTGCTGGACTTTCTTGCAGCCAGCGAGTTGGGTCAGGATGCTGGGGCACTTGATCGCACGGCTCTTCTCGAGGTGAAGGCGGGCCGCCCAATCTTCGTCCTTCGGGTAATCGTCCGGCGAGTACCCCGCTCGGAAGTAGATTGTCGTTGCCTCGTAAGACAGCGCAGGTGAGTTTGGTGGCGTATAAATTAAGGTTCGATCTGAGTCAAGCACCGTGTGTGACAGAGACTCACCAAACGGCAAACGGAATGAGCGAACACCGTTTTGTTCGAGCAAGGCGTATTCAAGATGCCTCTGATCAAAGACGTTTCTTTCTTGATCTTGCACAACAAACAGTACACATAGGGGTCGATTAGTGCGCGATGGTCCGTAAGCTTTGTGCGCCGCGGCAAGACCTTTTGCCAACGACGAAGCAGACTTGCTTTGCTGTAGAGCCTCTTCTTTGATGACTGATGATGTCGATTTCGGGTAGGCTTCAATGCTGAGCAGATGCTTGTGTAAAGCGGAAACTTGGGAAGAGAGTCCGCCAAAGGAGGATGCGATGGTGTTGAACTCGACCTGCTTCAGTCCAGATGACGGCTTAGGTTGCGAGGAATCCTGGTGGACCATGTAATCTGATCGGAAGAGTCCCAGTGAAAGATCCTGCACATAGCCCTCCTTCTTGACTTCCAGATGGGTACGCCACAGCTTTGCAACAAAGTCGTCTACGTCCAGGAGCTCCTCCACGATGCTCTTAAGCCACACCTCGTCCCTTGCGATTGCTGAATACAATTCATTGTAAGCCCGCTGTATAGCAAGCCCCTGCTCAAAGCAAGGGCGCGGGAAAAGACTTGGAAACAACGTGACCGGTGCTGTGCTTGCGAGCACACCTGAGGGGTCCTGTGATGGCTGGACGAAAGACGGAGCCGGGCGTACCGCCAAGCCATGTGCTATTGACCAGTCCTTGAGGTTTGATAGCAGGTAGTGCTCTTCCTGCTGGGAAAGCTTTGGTGGGTACTCAACGTGCGAGGTCGACGCCATTTTTACTGCTGAACAAGCGGTCGTGATGCGGGGAGTTTTGTATAAATCCTCGAAAGACACGCCGTGAGCCTTGCAAATGCTGTCCGCGCTAGAGCGATTGCCTCATCGACCCCGCCGAAGCTGGGAGCCCACTTGTTCACCTGCTCACCTCATTAATTAGTCAGTCGTGAGGTATCTCCGCACGACAAACCCCGATACCGATATCCTTGACACTGCATACTGTCATTTATCACAGCGCTCGCAACGTATGCATCTGCCCCTCTTCGCGCTATCATGTGACAGCGTGCGTTTAGCGAGTTTTCTCAGAAGCAGCAAAGTCGTCTGCCCCACAACCCGCGCGCCGGCCCAATTCTAGCACGCGCGCATACGTTACCCTCCACCCTACACACATTTCTCCAAGTGCCCTTGTCATCTTACCATCACTGCCTTGCCCCTTCACTAGGTACTATAAACGTTCATGCGAAGGGGGGAAGTCCCAAAATCACCAGCATACTTTCTGGCCGCACTAACGTTGCCCAAATATGCCCAACAATGATCCCTGGCTGTGGTCTGTAGACGAGCTCGTTGCCCAAGTATGTCACTCGCACAAGCTATTCGAAACTGCGTGGCGCTCTACCACCAATGTACCAAGTGGTCCTGCACTTGAGACTGAGCTCCGTGCTCGACATGTAACAGGCAGGGTGTTTCTCACATCACTCGACACCTATACAGTCGTGGTGAGGAACGAGCTCAATATACCTCAGTTGGCTCACCGGGTAGCTCTCATGTCCGTGGTTGGATTACTTCGGCAAAGATCCTCTGCATATCAACTGCACAGTGCCGCCACCACAGGAGTGTTGCAGACATTTGTTGCTAGTAGAGACTCGCACTTGCAATCCACACAAGCAAATGGCAGTCGGAAACGGAGGAAGGTTGAACCTGTCTCAGCAACTACGTTGCCTCAAACATCCCAAACCTATCATGCAAGCGCAATATCGAACAATCCGTCGTCGTCTGAGCAATCGAAGAATCCTACAGATGAGTTCGAACACCTATTCCGATGGGAAAACACTGTCGACAACGATGAGATAATAGACTTTGCAGCGGAAGACAGTTTAGAAGATGAAGAAAACGGGGGACAATGGGATGCTGCCGAGGAAGACTACGACACCCAAGACGACGAATTGACGGTGGAAGTACCTAGCCAGACAGGACTCACCACTGAAGAGGTCGTTGAGATCATTAACAGGCGTATCGAGGATATTTTGGAGTCCTGGAAACCACCCAAAACTGCCGATCCCGAAAGTTTGTGGAACGAGGCAGAAGCTTCTGGGGAACGAGTAGGTCTGGCACAGAAACATGAGGCGAATCACGCCTACTACAGTGAGCGGCTCGATAGGCTATGCGACCAAATTGTTCAATTTCCAGGGAGCAACGCGGTGAGCGATCATTTTGGTGAGACGGTATGGCCAATACTAACAATCCTCTCTCAGGGACAAGTGTGGCGGCAATGTAGCAACCTCGAGGTAACAATTGACTCGATGGAGCACGCTAGTTGGTTGCGAGACATCTACAAATTGGAGCCTGTCGCAGATAGCGACGATGAGCATGAGGGCCACGACAATAGTGGCGCTCGTGAAATGCCACTTCCGCAACCACAGCTTTTGGTAGCCACCGAGATTATCGATTTGGGCACACCATCAGAATCGTCAAACGTAGGAGAAAGAAACGCCTCGCCTTTCGACCCTCTCATCATGAGCGAATATAACAACAACGGCAACCCCATACGTCATCATAGACGGTCACTGACGCCAGACTCAGTCATTGCTGACAGCATCGAGCCGACGTATGACGAGTGCGGTGTGCTCCCCAATCCAAATACTGCCTGTTTAAGTAGTACATTGCCCCTGCGCATACCCACAAACCATGGAGACGAGCCTGAGAAAGCTTCTATCAGCTCGGTACGCCGCTGGCAATGGACGGACCTGGCCGAGAATCTTGACCGCAAGCGCATCGTCTCAAAGGCCCTCCTTGAGATGAAACCTGGGGACCGTGAATTAGTTCGCAGTCGCATTCGACTCGTTGGGAAGATCGGGTTGTTGAAAGAGGTTGGTGCCTGCGTCAGCATGTTACGCAGAGGGGAGACAAAGCTGCCGGGTACCCTTCTTCGGGACATGCCAAAGATCATGAACCTCACCAATCTGTTCTTGTCGTGGTGGTTTTGCAGAAATTACTCAAACGGACACAGAGCGTCGACAGCGGAGCTTGAAGAGCTGAAGCATTGCATCGACAAAGGAAGTGCAGGAACAACTACTTTCTACAATTACGTTTACACGGTCATGGGAACTACATTTAGCGAGCAAGCTCTGCAGCACCCTGAACGGCCATCCCAAGCAGAAATCATCGAGATATCTGACGACGATGACTGAAAAGCACAACTTCGTCGGCTAGCGCGTTCCAGAACGACGTGTTCTGTTTCCAGCGCGATGTGACATGGGAGGACATCTAGGCCTCTGCTTCAGGCACGCTTAACAATCCTCGGCGCGCGTAATGATGCCGACATGGAAGATATCGGACCACGTGCGGCGTGTTTTCGGCAACCCTGGCTGCTAGTCAACACATATGAACAATAACAGGCCGAGGTGTGAGGTTCAGGATACTTTTTAGTATGGCGAGGGAGGGGTAGCAGATGTCGACGGACTTGTAGATATGAACCTCACAAAAAGGAACGGAGCGTCTCCGACCCGGTCCCGTAGAGGGATCTTCGGGCGCAGGAAAAGGCGGGGTGCGCTAATACTATGGCCTACATGTACATGTATTCGACATTCACCGAGGCAGAACGCCACGAGCCTTTCTCACATCAGATTCTCAACATCTGCAACTGGACTTTTGCGCGGAGCCGTAGCAAGTGTCTGACAGGTCGTGTGCAGAGCGGTTTACGCGACACAAGTCATGGGCGACAGGCTCGGTACCCCTCAGGTGCATGTCCTTTCAAAGCCATGGGGCCGTCGTCGTAATTGCTTTGAGAGTAACGCTTATTGACCTGGCGTCGGCTAGCTAATACGAGGACCCAATCACAATGCATCCATTTGATGCCGATGCCCGGCATACTTGGCTCCGCGCTATTACCGCATGTAACTTGTGTCTTTGTGGTTGACACATTTTCGGAACATTCTTCTCTCACCCTTCTTACCCTTCTTACCCTTCGTACCCTTCGTACCCTTCTTCTCCCTCTCCCACCCTCCACACACACAGCTACCGCATAAGCCCGCGAATCCACGCACCGCGCAATTGACCACCATGGAGGCACTTTTGCGCCAATCAAAGTCCATGTGCCCGTTCCTTCACAAGACGTCGCCCGCCACCCTCCGCTCCCTCTCCACCACGACGGCAGCCGCTGCCCGCCATGAAGTCTCGCCAGGCGCTGGCAGCATGTCAAACCTCCAGGTCCTCGCTCGCCGCTGCCCCATCATGGGCAAGGCGCTTGCTGTGCAGACTGCCCGCAATGGCAACAATGCTCTTGCGGGTGCTTTTGGCGGTGCGCGTGCTTACCACTCTCGCGTGAACCGGGCCAGGCTCCACACGACAGCATCCAAGGAGGCTCAAGCCATCGACATCGAGAACCTGAGAGGAAAGCAGGGTATGGAAACCGTCAAAGGACCGTGTATGACGACGACCAGCTAACGCCGCGCAGGCCCTGTTCCGTTCCCCCACGCATCCCTCAAGCCCGCCGCCAGCAAGCCTTCCAATGTTGCTGCTCCGCCTGCCCCAAAGGCATCTACCTTTGACTACGAAGGCTTTTACCACAATGAGCTCGACAAAAAACACAAAGACAAATCATACCGATACTTCAACAACATCAATCGCCTGGCCAAGGACTTCCCGCGCGCCCACAAGGAGTCTACCGACGACAAGGTTACCGTATGGTGCTCCAACGACTACCTTGGCATGGGCCGCAACCCACAGGTACTCAAGTCGATGCACGAGACACTGGACAACTACGGAGCCGGCGCTGGAGGCACTAGGAACATCTCGGGACACAACCAGCACGCCGTGGCACTAGAGGACACGCTCGCGAAGCTCCATTCCAAGGAGGCTGCCCTTGTCTTCTCGTCGTGCTACGTAGCCAACGACGCAACTCTGGCGACGCTCGGAAGTAAGCTGCCCAACTGCGTCATTCTCTCCGACAGCCTGAACCACGCTTCGATGATTCAGGGTATCCGCCACTCTGGCGCCAAGAAGATGGTGTTCAAGCACAACGATGTCGCAGACCTCGAGGCAAAGCTGCAGTCGATCCCTGCAGAGTATCCCAAGATCATCGCATTTGAGAGTGTGTACAGCATGTGCGGCTCAATCGGACCCATTGAGGAAATCTGTGACCTTGCTGAGAAGTACGGCGCCATTACCTTTTTGGACGAAGTCCATGCTGTAGGCATGTACGGACCGCACGGCGCTGGTGTCGCCGAGCACCTCGACTACGAAGCCCACAAGACAGGCAGGCCCCAGGGCACAGTGCAAGACCGCGTTGACATCATCACTGGCACTCTCGGAAAGGCATATGGCTGCGTCGGTGGCTACATTGCTGGCTCTACTAAACTTGTCGACACCATCCGATCGCTTGCTCCTGGCTTCATCTTCACTACATCGCTGCCGCCGGCGACCATGGCTGGCGCCAAGACAGCCATTGAATACCAAGCCAACTACCAAGGCGACAGGCGCCTCCAGCAGCTGCACACTCGCGCGGTAAAGGATGCATTGAACGAGAAGAACATTCCCGTAATTCCGAACCCCAGCCACATTGTCCCCGTCCTTGTTGGCAATGCCGAAATCGCCAGAAAGGCGTCGGATCTTCTGCTTGAGGACTGGGACATCTACGTCCAGGCCATCAACTACCCAACTGTACCTGTGGGCCAGGAGCGTCTTCGCATCACGCCTACGCCCGGCCATATCCGCGAATACCGCGATCACCTCGTTGAAGCTGTTGACGCTGTATGGAACCAGCTCGGCATCAAGCGCACCAGTGAGTGGGCTGCCGAGGGAGGCTTCATCGGAGTCGGCGAAGCCGGAAAGGTCGAGGAGGAGCCTCTCTGGACGGACGAGCAGCTTGGTCTTGTCGATGTCATCAAGGAGATGAAGGCTGGCCACGGCGCGACTGGTGTCCTGGAGGCTGTGCTCGAGAACGAGCGCAAGGCCACGGCACAGGCTGTTGCTGCTGCTGCTGCTGCTTAGATGGACGAGGAGGGAGTTGTGGATGACGGTCTGGCCACTCGTTTTGTTATTTGAGACCTGGATAGCTAGTCTGGAGAAGCGTTGAAACCGGAGCGCAGCGCAATAGAATTCTTGTGTGTCTGCCTAAACCTTTGATTGTGACATGTGCGGTGAAGTTGACTTGTTGCGCAACAGAGCGACGGAGGATGGGTGAATGCGCGGCCGGACGCTAGGGTCAGGGTGTCAGCCAGTGACGCTAGTGGAGCTCCCGACCTGTCTTGAGCCTCACCAAGTTCGAGACACGCTTTCATCACCAAAACCGCGCCCGCCGCAACGCGACTCTCCCCATTCGGCGCCGCCAACACAGCTCCAGTCGCGCTTTTGCCCAGTCGCTACAGTCATCGTCGACTGCACGGCGCGCGCACTCCAACCACGGACCCGCGAAGTAATCCATGAGCAACCACCGCATGCTCCCCACATAATTTGTCAACCCTCACTTCGCGCCGGTCTCTCTATCCTGAGAGGGTACCATTATGGCTCCCCCGCCGAAGCGAAAGCGACCCGATCGCACCTACTCACAGGACGACGACCGCAACGGACGCCCGTCGCCGCATCGCCCGCAGAACCTCGGACTCGCGCATGGCCAGCAGCAGAACAACAGCCCGCGCGGCGGCGGCGGCAGCGGCAGCGGCGGTAGGCGGCAGAGCAGAAACAATGGCCGCGGCGGCTCCAGCATGCCCCAAAGCCCCAATGTCTCACATGCATCGCCGACTGCCATGTCACCACCCGCAAACACTTTCACGCCAACCAGGCCGGCCCAAGCAACACCATCTGCTCCCACGCCGCCGCCCGCGCAGCCCCCCACACCCGCTACGCCGCGTCAAGTTCCCGAGAGCAATGAGTACCTGACGCCTGACCGGCTTGCCCACTGGAATGGCGAGGCACGCGACGCCGTGGTGCAGGCTGCCCAGGCTGCCCAGCGCGAGGGCGACATACTAAGGCTGTCTGTGGTGTTCCACGAAATCATCGAGGCGTCCATGGACCATCTGCTAGACGCGGGCGAATTAGGATCAATAGTGCGCGACATTGTATCCGCTCCGACCGACGACCAGGTCGACCCAGTGTCGACATTTCTCGATACCCTAAGTTCTCTTACACAGGATGAAAGCAAACAGGCGCTTGTACGGCAGATGCTCATTGCGACGGATATCGACGTGGCACGAATGCGCACCGAGCTCGAAAACGACCTCTTGAAGTCTTTGGGCCTGGTGCGCGATAGCTTTGGCAAAATGGCCGTCCGCAAAGCGACCCACGCCCTCTACCGACAGTCCAACTACAATCTCCTACGCGAAGAAACCGAGGGCTATTCGAAGCTCATGACCGAGTACTTCACCACCGTCAACAGCGAACCACCAAACCAAGAAGTTGTGGGCGAGGCATGGCAGCGGGTGAATGCCCTCATCGGCGCTTTTGATTTGGACATTGGAAGAGTCCTTGACGTAACATTGGATGTATTCGCCAACCTCTTGGTCAAACACGGTCGATTCTTCGTCAAATTCCTACGGATGAGCGCTTGGTGGCCCGAGCTACGCGGCTTAGACAACATCAAGTGGGAGGAAGCCGATGTTCCCACACTCCCACGTTGGGCGCAACCAGGCTCGAAACTCTGGTATTACTCAGACGACGAGAAGGAAGAACAATCAAGGCTACGCGAAGCCCGAGACCGAAAGCTCTGGCAGCGTGTCGGCGAGCTGGGCGACCGAGCAGGTATCCAGGCATTCTTCGAGCTCGGTGGACGTCGCATCACTGCGAACAACCGACAACCAGACCAGACTCTAACTGCCAAAGGTGCGCCGCTCTCCAAGCAGCAAGCAGCTCGCAAATGGGCAGACGAATGGATGGAGCAGACCAAGACTCTACCCCCTTCTGGAAATGACATTGCAGCGCAACTTCTTGGCTTCAAGCTTCAATTCTACGCTTCCGACGTCCGCGATGCTACCGATACTCTCCCTGACAACCTCATTTTCTTGATCGCTCTCTTGATCAAGATAGGATTCATTTCCATCCTTGACCTGTACCCACATCTATATCCACTAGAGGAGAACATGGCGGCGCACAAGGAGAGGCTTCTCAAGGATAAGAAGGAAAAAGAAGAGAAGGAACGCGGTGCAGTTGTCAATGCATTGACTTTAGCTGGCGCACTACCCGATGATTCACCAGGGCAGCCGGTTGTCTCCCGTCTCAGGGACACCGAAAGCAAGTCAAAATCAGATACTGGAAGAAACACTCCCGCCAACCCGGATGAGCCTGCGGAAAAGAGGAAAGACCTACCCGAGCCCACCGACCAGAAATACGAGCTTCTGAAGAGTTTGCTGTGTATCGGCGCGCTACCCGAGTCATTATTTATCCTTGGAAGACACCCCTGGTTCCTTGAAGTCTATCCTGAGCTGCAGACGCTTATATTCCGCTTAGCGCACTACTCCTTGAGCAAAGTGTACGAAGCGTCAAAGCCACCCTCCGTCGTAGAACCGCCCGTCTCTTCCAAGGGTTCCGGTGTTCGTGGTCCACAGAGGCCAAGCGACTTTGTTCCTCGACGGACTCTCCGATGGGCCAGGCCTGACCAAAAGGACAAAGACGGGGGCGTTGATTACAAGTTTTACTGGGAGGACTGGGTAGACAACGTGCCTGTGTGTCAAGAGGTGGACGATGTTCTCAAACTTTGCACCAGTCTTCTAGGCCTAGTAGGAGCAGAGTGTGGCAAGGACACCGTGCTCCTGACCAAGATCATACGCATTGGCAAGCGTAGCCTTGCCGATGACCCCTCGGAGGCGAATCGAAAGCGATGGATCAACTTCTCAGCGACTTTCATAGCTCCTGCAGTATCCTTCACCGGCAGGAACCCTGGAATCATCAACGAGGTGTGGGACTTGTTCAAGCATTTCGATACGGCCACTCGATACACCATTTATCAACAATGGTTCAACGGAATGCTCAAGCCAGCAAGCAAAAAAGCCTTTGAGCAGGTTCGGGATGAGACCAAAAAGACAATGAGCCGCATCTCCGCTACCAACACGAAAGAATACGGCCGCAAGATTGCCAAGATTTCCTACGCCAGCCCCGGATGGGTTTTCAAGACGACAGTCAAGCAATTGGTCAACTACCCCAACATGATTACTGCCTTGGTAGAATGCAGTCGATACCTCACCCTGCTCGGATACGACGTTCTGACTTGGACACTGGTTACCTACCTTCTGAGCCCCGACAAAGGTTCGCATCAGGACGATGGCATGCTATCCGCACCATGGCTCAAGAACATTGCCACGTTTGTTGGAAAAGCTTACGCAAAGTACCACTTGATGGATCCGGTACCCGTACTGCAACTCACCGTGCGTCAACTTTTGACTGCCGAAGGTGAACTGTACATGCTGGATGTGCTTGAGCAAATGGTCAAGTCCATGGGCGGCATTGGTCTTAGTGGTTCCGTCTCCGAGTCGATGACTTTGGCACTGTGTGCTGGTCCCGCGCTTCGTACCTTCACCTTGCAACATCGCTTGGCAGATTACCGCCACCTGGCCGGCTCTTCAGCAAGACGTCTTGTACGATGTCTGAAGGAGACGGGCCTTGGGCCGCAGATTCTCATTGCCCTTGCACAACATGTGGAAGCCTACGTTCACCGCGACGACCAGCAGCATGTGCCAGATAAGCCGGTTCTTTTCAACGTGGACAAGCTCCGTTCTAATCTCCTCCAATATCTGGAGCTCCTCCGGGCATACCTCTCTGTGGACGACTTCGATTCTGTTTTCCCTCCACTGATCAAGATGATGTCTGACTTCAACATCGAGCCAGACGTCGCTTTTACTATCGCTCGTACAAGCATAGCAGCCAAGGCCAATGCGTTCCGAGCGGATCAGCGTGCGAAGCTCATCACCAACGCGCAGTCAAATAGCGATACAGCCATGAGTGGCGTTGAGGCCGACACAGTGGCCGCTGAAACACCGAAGGCGAACGAAGATGTTGAAATGGCAGATTCCACTCCATCTGCAGATGCTGCCAACAATGGCGAAAAATCGGTCAACCAAGCTACCGATGTCTCGGATACCTCTTCGTTGCTCGAAATTCCGAACACGGAGATTGAGCATCTTGCGAATCAGCTCAAACAACATTTACCCGATACATTCGGTGATCATCCATGCTTGTCGTACTACGTCACATTCTGGCAACTATCCTTGCCAGACGTTGACATTGGTGGCATCGACCAGCAATACAAGGAGACAATCGAATACTTCGAGCGTCAACTCCCCACCCCAGTTCCCGAGCGCCGCGGTTACCGAGCAAACGTTCATAAAGCGGAGACTGAGGAGATGCGACGCGCTAAGCGTGAACTTCCTCTCCTCAAGGAAGAACGGCAAACTGTCACAAAAGCCAATGCTGCGACGCAAGACAGCTTGCGGGCTGAGCTCAAGAGTTGGTTCACTGGTGTGCCAATGATTGGCCCGCAGTGCGACGCGCTGCATAATGCCTTGCTCCAGGACTGCTTCATTCCTCGCAGTCGCATGTCGTTGGAAGACGCGCAATACGCATCTTCCATGCTTATGTTCATGCACAGCTCGGGTGTGCCTGGGTTCCGAATGAGCAGGCTGTTAGATGTTCTCTTCACAACTAACAAGCTCACACACATCATCAGCATGTATACCGAGGCGGAGTCTTTGTCTTTTGGTCGGTTCATTGGCGACATACTTCATGAGCTGCAAGTCTGGCATGAGAACAAGGATGACGCTTACGCCAAGAACGCACATGGCCACGAGAAGAATCTCCCTGGTTTTGGAAGGAGCTACGATGCAGAAAGAAACGCCACGTCCTTCTTCACGTATGATCAGTTTTGCATGGTCTTGTTCAAGTGGCACAAAGCACTTACCACTGCACTGAAAAGCTGCCTCGAGACTGGGCGCTACATGCAAATGCGCAATGCCATCAACGTTTTGCATGCACTAGGCACCAATTTCCCCAAGGTCCAGAGTTTAGGTACAGAGCTAAAGCAGACAATCGAGCATTTGAGCAAGGGTGAGGAGAGAGGTGACCTCAAGAAGTCGCTGGAGTCTGTTCTGGGTCCAATTACCAAGGGTGAAAAGCTCTGGCAAGAGGACCATGTGTTCCGCAACGTAAGCACATCAACTTTACTGCCCACGATGGCCTGCTAATATACCACAGGTACCGGCGCCAACACCTGCACCCGGAAGTACGCCTGGCGCAGGCGACAAGGCCGCTCCAGAGAATGGTAGGACTCCGCAACCCCAAGACACAAAGCTCAACGCAACTGCGCCTGCCTTCAAGCCAAAACCCGAAACGTAAGTAAACAACTCGCGCCGCCATGGTCAACAGTGAAACTGATCGGTATCCTTCAGCAATGGAGCCCAGCAAACCCCAACACGTGAATTGGACGCATCGACGCCCGGGACACCTGCGCCTTCTTCCAGGGAGAAAGAGCCTGCCAGCTCCGCTTCGAGGCATACGGACGCTCGGGCATCTACTCCATCTCAACAAGAACTGGTGATGGGTAGATCTGCTCCCAAACCAGGTCCTCCGATGCACCCATCGTCCGTACCACAGAGACCGGATAACAGGAACACGTCGGCGCAGTCCACTTCAACTGGAAGACCTTCGCACGCTTTGCCGTCACGGCCAGATTCCAGGCCATCGAGAGGGCGACAATCCGAAGGGCCGGTAATTGACCGGGCGTCTGAAACCGCGCATGGTCGTTATGATAGCCGAGGTCTACCACCAAACGACTATGGCCGAACCGACCGTTCTGCAGACTTACCGCGTCACCGTGAAGCATCTCCTGGTCGACGTGGCCGACTCCCCGGCGGTAGAACCCCTGAGAGGATACCTCCTGCGACAGAGCATCGGGAATGGTCAGGCAGAGAGCGCGACTACGATGACCGGGCTTTGCGAGCACCGCCACGCGACACACGAGCGCCGCCAGTGCGACCACCACCTGCTTGGGAAACACGCGATACTAGGGATCTGAGAGACCAACGCGAGCGCTCCGATCCTCGCGGACATCCTGTACCTCCTACCATGGAATCACGTCGCATGCCGTCTTCTTCAGCGTTGGCCAACGAATATCGCAGAGATGCTCTGCCGGCTCATGGTACCTATGGTGTAGAGCAGAACGACAGATCTCAGCGGCCATCCCAGCCGCCTATTCCGGCTAAGGAGGAGCCTACAGTCAATCCCGCACGCGCTGCCCTGATCAATCAAGCTGAACATGGCAGACACGAATCGCCAAGATCTGATCATAACAACCGTCGTGAGCGAGAGTCTCGTCTGAACTCTCCTCGCCACGGTGATGATAGGCGTGGAGATGACCGCCGGATCGAAGAGCGTGCACCCGGTTATCATGGGCGAAGCGATGCGCCGCGCGAACATCGAGACGAGCGTCCCGTTCCTCCACCACCTGGTAATCGAGACCGACGGGAGGAACTGGCTTCCGGCGCACCTACGGGACCGCGTGGACGCAACGACCCCGCTGCATCGTCTCGCGCGTCCCGGGAAATGTTTCAGCCCACGTCTGGTCCGCGGTCATCGGCACATCAGGCCCAGGATCCTAATTATGGGAGACTGAACCAGCCTTCAGAGCCAGCGCCTCCATCGGGTCCTCGTAGCGATCGACCACCCGCACAATCGCAGCCTGCTGCGCCTACCGCACCGAGCGGTCCCGCAGCATCACTGCCTGCGGGCATTCATCCCAGCAGACTTGTAAACATTGAAGGCAGAGCACCAAATGGACCGCCGCTCCAGACCAACATTCCGAATGCTCCAAGCGGCCCACGAGGCTCTAACAGAGCACCTCCAGGCCCCATTCCATCTTCACCAGTTGGCCGAGGCCCTCCAACGGGCCCTGCAGCTACAGAGCGAGGGTCAAGAAACGCCGGTAACCCATTGCGAGCTATCAACAATGTCTTGACAGGGAATGCGCCAGCTGAGCGATCAAGCGACCGCAATGCACCTTTATCTAACCCACCTGTGCGAGGCCGCGGCGCCACTCGCGCCAATGGGCCAATGGACGGATCAGGTGGTATGACGAGCCCGATGCCGCCGCCTTCCCATGGCTCAACACCCAGTCGCGTGGAGAACCAACATGCAAGAGGCAGCCGCAATGATGAGACACCGAGCAGGGCGGAAGGTGTACCCCAAGAAGAAGGCCGTTCAGAGTCTCGAAGCCACAGGGAAAGCAGACGCAGCGACCGCTCAGGACGAGAGCGCTCAGCCGATCGATCCGAACGTCGTCCCGAAGAACGAAGCAGCCGCAACGCTCCTTCCGACCGCGTAGAAGGCGAGCGTGGCTCTGAGCGTGGCTCTGAACGTGAGCGCGGAGGACGAGAAAAACGCGGCGGAGACCGAGAAAGCAGCCGCCGAGAACGTGATCGAGAAGGAGGAGGCGAGTCTAGGTCTGGCCGTGAACCACGCGAGAGCAGTCGACGCGAGCGCGGCTCCCGCGACGACGGACGCGCTTCAGGAAGAGACGACCGCGATAGAAGGAGCCGAGGCGGTGGTGGGACAGGAGGTGACGAAGGCCGCAAGCGGGGCCGCGAACCCTTGGATCAAGGTCATAACGGTGACCCTAAGAGAAGAAAGTAGAACCGTTCATCATTAGCAGAGAGGGTAGCGGAAAAGAGATGGCGGAGAGGAGGATTATGGGCGTAAAAGAGTCGGGACGGAACGATTAAAGCAGTTGTAATGGGTCACATTAAAGCAAGTTCTCTTTCCCCTCAATTTTCTTTCTTCTTTCTCTTCATGTATTCAAGTTGTTTTTTCTATCTTGGGTCAGAGATTTTTGCATTGCGCGGCGTCTTTCATCATTCACTGTTTTCCATCGCGTTGTCTCGAGAGGCAGATATATATATACACACCACGATACCCCCCCGAGAATTTTCGACCGTGTGTATGTAGCATGCGGCTCGACTCGAGCGAAAGAGTCAAAAAAGATTATGGCAACAGTTTCTTTTTCTTCACCTTTTTTTTTATACGGGAGAGGTGGACGGCATTACCATGGAGTTGAATGTTTTCCATAGTGCCTTGCATGGCACATGGCAGTCTTTTGAACCTGCCTCTCTCTTCTTCATGTATCATCATCCTTGTCGCAGCCTTTTTGGTCGCTCGCTGCTGGTAGTTGGCGGGGTTAGCTAGCTACGTACCATGACAATGGCTGCGAAATCCAAGTAGAAATAAAAAAATGTCTTCGATTATGATTTATTTCTTCTATCAAATTATACGTACACACACATATATATATATGTGTATGTACCAAGAATCTACATCTCGTGGCAATTATAAAAGAGAAAGTAAAACCCGCACCGCATACAAATCGACTTGGATACTCTAGGTCACGTCTTCCTCGACACATATCAGGGAGGCGACTACGTCAATCCTTCTTTCCCCTTGAATTACAATAAGCCCACCGGGTTCTTTGTCAACGGCATTATCACGGTCCGTCCCGCTGAGGCAAATGGGCTCTCGCTGCTCGAGCTGAGCTGGGTGTTGTGTGCGAAACCCTGGTCTCGGTGCACGTTTTCGCTGGGGGTGGTGGTGGTCTTGGGTTCGGCGCGGCGCTCAGGGGGCGGCAAGGTGTGCGCTGTGGAAGGTCGGGGGCAAGTTGGTATGTCTGCGGAACTGGCGTGGTCTTTTTCTTCGTGCTGTTCGGGGTTTAGGGGCCGAGCTTAGCGAGGTAGGGTAAGATGGAAAGGAAGTTTGGGATGGGGTTGCGTTGTTGGGAGAGATGTTGTATGAAGTGGTATCCCGTGCTGCTCTTGCTCCCTGGATTGTCGTTCTTTCTGCTATACTGACGACTTCTTGGTGTTTGGTTTTTCTTCTTTTTCCTTTCTTGGTCATGGTCTATGTCTGATGCTGGGCATTCGCATTGGGCTCAGGTGATCTATTCTGGCGCAGCTTCGGACGTCGGATCACCCGTGTGCAAAATGATCTCGTGTCAATCCGACGCGCGGTCGAGTTCAACATGAGAATATGTGATTGCTGTTGTTGAAATTGAAATTCTCTGATGAGTAAACATGAACATACAGTGGCATATGCATGTTTATATAATCGCCCGAGGCAGCGCATGGTGAAAATCGTACAAAGACTATGATCTCCGCGATCGACGCTCCAGCGGAACCCTCTACTCTGCCTTTTCCGCAATGCCAATTCGCGTCTTACCCCATGTGAAATCGTCCAGGTTGTATATAGTGTAGAGTTGAACGATGAAGTTGACCAAGGAGCCGAAGTAGCCGTACATCGTTGATCCAATGAGTAACTGTACGGCGTCAAGGATCGAAGTCGATGCCAAGATGACGACCAGCAAATCCCAAACTACCCGATAGCTCTTGAGGACAATAGAACATAATCTTGTTTGCGCGTCCGGTTCGTCTGTGAGCTTAGTGTTAGAGATGGGCATGTTGCTAAGTTCAGAAGGAAAGAGCACTTACGGTAAAACCTCGAGAAGAATAGTGCCGGATGCACCACCCAATGCAACAACGAAGAAAATGCCGCCACCCTTTCCATATAACCGGTCGAGCTGCGACTCAAGAGGAGGATGTCACTTGTCAGCGGACCTAGCGTCCATCTCCGGCGTTGGCTCAGGAAGACGGAAGGAGTTTGCGGTGCTGTAGTATACGCGCGTGCATGGCAACACATACGTGTCTGAACGTCTGCGTTCTCAGAGAGAACCAGACACACGTGATCTCTATCTTCGCTCATCATGGATCGAATCGTTCGAAACAGGCCGTCGGAGGGCTTGGGGTAGTACCCGAACTTTTGCTGGATGTCGTCGCCGCACGTGGACTCCACGACGCGCAGGAGCTGACAGCACCCGGGCAGACACGTCACCTTCCCGCTCGTAAAATTTTGACGCAGCCGACGACGGTACTGACCGACTATGTACTCGGCGTTCTGGTAGAGATAAGCAATGGTGAATTTTCCCAAAGCTATAGGATCTGCTTGAACGCAGCCAGTCACTCCGACAATTTGTTCGCCTTCCCTCACGGTCTGGATCAGACTGGAAACGCACTCCGGGTCGAACCTAGTATCTGCGTCTATTCCAACAATATAGTCGACCGACTGAATGGATGCCTTCTCGAGGAAATCAGAGAGTTCGGCGAAAAGCTTGGGCGACATCATTGCGAGCGAGGGCTTTGAAGCGCGCTGGTTGAACTTATAGAAAAATGAGCGTGCGAGGACGATTCCGTCTCGTTTTCCTCGGTTTTCGTTCTTGATGATGCAGATGATCGGGAGTCCTCTGAATTCTCCTTTGATGATCTCAGCGTCGATTGGTACGCCGTCCCAAGCCGTGTAGGCCTGGGTCATTGGAATGCTTGAGGGGCGCTCGATGATGTCTTCTTTCAGATGTGCGGCGGCTGTCTTGGCCATACCTTTGCTACTGAATCTGCCATCACAGACTACGATGATGGCTTTCTTGTGGCTGTCCACTGACTTCTGCTCGGCTAAGGACACTAGCGAGGTCATGATCTCCGGGTACGTCTCATTGTAGCAACAAAGCAGGTAGACGAAACTCTCTGGTATCGCTGGAATCTTTGAAATTTTTGGATCCATCCGCCGCACCAAGTAGGAGAAGATGATCATGGAAACCTCGATGAAGTCTACTACGGGCTGGAGCATCAGAAGCGGAAAAAGATACCAAAAGAACCTAGTGTAGTCGTGGAACATATAAGCAATGAGGATGCTGCGTTTTAGTGGTAAGCGATCATGCTCCTACATCTCGGAGTGACAAAGCAATGTCAGGCTTACTTTATTGAAATGAGAAGTGAAAATGTTATATATTTGTCGATCCTCAGCCGCTTTGCATCTACCGACGGTAGATGCCCCAAGACAGTGCGCAAGTTCTTGGAGGTCAGAGTGAATGATGGGCTTTGGAACATAATGGGTGCGTTCGTGAAATCGGTCGTGGTGTGAACCCCCGGGGCTTTATTATCGAGACTGCTCATTTTGAAGGTATGCTGGTCTCCCGTTTAGGAAGATAACTGCTGTTTTGGGAATAATATTTTGTCCGGAATACGTAGCCCACTTTTCCGTTGCAGAACAGGCCTAGGTGTACGCTTTAAGGCAAAATGAAACAATGAAGTCGGGATAGGTACTTCCACCCGACTCCGAGTTGGCGATCGAAGCTACTCATATTTGTAGGCGACGGATGTAGCTACAAGGATATGGTAGAGTTCACTGCTAACTTCACGCGGCTGACCATCACTGCATCGTGACATCGCTTTCCTTGCCTACATCACCACTGCTTTGAGTTCTTTACCGACTCACGGATGTGTCAGCTCGCAATGTCCTGTGAATACTAAGTTCGAGCGCTTTTCTGTAATAGGGCCGAAGCTAATCCCAGGCAAGCATTAACATTCGGCCCTAACGCATCAGTGCGCAAGTGAATCTTGCCGCCCCGTTGGTATGTCTCAAGGGACGGCCTGTATGTAGTCGGGTATATGCTGAAAATGCTTCACCTAAGGTCAACAAGATATTTTCCGGATATCGTCCTCGCTCTTTTCCTACTTGTTCTCTGTGTTTTTCGTCTCGAGCATCTTCTTATCACATGTCTTCCACAATCTCTCCAGCACGTCAAAGCGCAGCTGATACTTTGTACTCTCCCCAGTCTAACGAACCTACAACTATTGCAATCATAGGAGTAGGATATGTCGGGGAACATCTCATAGAGGTCTTTTCCTCCGCTTTCCGGGTTATTGGCTACGATGTGTCAGCTTCACGAATAGAGAGTCTTCGTTTGAAGCATTCTAGAGCCGACAACATCAAATTCTCCAGCAACGAGACAGATTTGAAGGATGCATCTCACTTCCTGGTCTGCGTGCCGACGATTCTGGGTCTGTACGGCGATGTTGACTCTTCGCATGTTCGAAGCGCGATAAGTATGCTCCATCGCTATGTAAGCGATAGATCTATTGTGGTGATCGAAAGTACCGTTGCGGTTGGTATGACAAGAGAGCTTATTGGGCCGTTAGCTAGATCCCGTGGCGTCTTTGCTGGGATGTCGCCAGAGGTAAGAGAGCTTCGCAAAGCGAAAAGATGACGATTCTTTGACACTCAAATAGAGAATTGATCCTGGACGAATAGACCCACCGCCTAAATCGATACCAAAGGTTGTTTCCGGACTTGACGATATTGTCCCAGGGTCTTTAGCGGCAATCCAACGGTTGTATGGGACCGTATTCGATACTGTGGTCCCAGTCCGCAAACCCGAGGTAGCAGAGATGTCGAAACTTTACGAAAACTGCCAAAGAACAATCGCTATAGCTTACGCCAATGAAATGGCAGATGCTTGTTGTGAGCTAGACATCGACCCCTTTGAAGTAGCCCATACAGCATCTACTAAGCCTTTCGGATATCTGCCGATGTACCCTTCACTCGGCATCGGAGGACACTGCATCCCAGTCAACCCAGTATACTTCATGTCGACTTGCAACCTGCCACTACTTCAACAAGCACACGAACGGATGATGACACGTCCTTCACGCATTGCCAGTCAGCTCCTCACCTCAATACTGGAAGAAAACCACCGAAAACATGGAGCAAATCGCCGACCCAGCCTTCTCGTGGTCGGAGTTGGGTTCAAGGCCGGCCAGTCAGATTTGTCTTACTCACCTGGATTGCAGCTCCTCAACTTTATGCGCTATTCGGGCGAAGTGGATTTGATGTTCTGTGACCCCCTAGTGAGCCAGGATGCGATACCAGAGGTACCGAAACTGGAGGGAAGTCTCTGGAAACCAGAGGTTTTGGGGACTTTCAACGCCATCGTCGTGGCAGTCAAACAGCCTCATCTGAATTTTGACATTTTGAAAGATCTGGCCGAGGTACAGATTGAGACCTGGCAGCGGTAACCGCGGATAGGTATACGGAGATGATGTTTTCGCCTGCGAAACATGATTGAGAGCATGGGGGATGACAGCTGGGTTGGGAAGAGTGGTGTCGCCAGCACCAGCAGTGATCTGTGTGTTGTCCAACGTGTTATTTTCTTTAAAAGCTTTTTGGACGCATATAGCCTTAATGCCTAAGTTAAATATATGTCAGCACTCTAACTTAATCGTACTATTTACTACGTGGTGACCGTACGAATCACGCTTCGCGTTCGGCCCGTATGATGTTCCTCGGAAGCCTCGGGCCCTGGATCATCCTAAAATCTCACTCGGAACCAGGTACAGTCCCCCCCCCTCTCTTGGTCAAGATGCGTAGCGTGTTTTTTTGGCCAATAAAAGCGATAGCGGTGGTGACGATATGGTACGATGTATGCTTAATAAGGGTCGCTTCTAACAAATTTTAAATCTCCGTAAGGTATTGCTAGTGCTTACTAAAAGTTCCTGTAAGCTACTGTACTGGAGTAAACCCCACTAGGAACATGTTGCTTTATGCGAAGAGGTATTTTTTTTGTGATTTTGTGTGGGTGTGTGTAGATGTCTGATCTCCTATCGGGCCCTATTACTCCAGCCTCACATACTTGTCCTGCGCCAGTCTGAGTGCCTTTCAGTCCTTACTACATGCCCTATGTTTCTCCACCACAATACCTAACGTTTAAGATATAACTGGACTAGCTCAATATAGCTTAGCCTAGCAGCGATTTCGCGCTGCGTTTGGCTTTTATCTCGCAATATATAGATCTAAACTCGATCGTCGTAGTCAAGGTAAAGGATAGTAGCTGTGGTTAACGCTTGAAGTTGAAAAAGCGGTCCGTGCACAGTGCCTTAATTTGGCGCTACGCATCTCAACCAAGGATGGGACTGTAGTGTCTTTTCGATGTTCTAGATCGGGATTTCTGTGGCGCACTATTGTCTGACGTGACATAGCCACGTACAACGTGAGCGGTGAGCACAGGTATTGCAATCAGCATGGGCATTGAAAATGGTATCCCAGACGAGAAGCTTACGCAACGTTGCGGTCTGAACTTCTATTAAAGAAGGTTTTTTTCCACAGCTAGTTGACTTTTTAGATTAGAAAAACAAACCTACAGTCCATCATGAGCAGCGCCGTGGGAGCCTTCAGCCCATTCTATTACTATCCCGTAGGGACTATATGTCCAGTAGTGCAGCCACTGCTTGACACTAGGGCCCTCACCTATGGAAAATGTGGACCTGGTGTTCTAGAAGCATCTTGTAGTCGGTGTTGTTCGAAGGATGTAGGTAGTCCTAGTCTCATTGCATTATCTGCTTTCTTATTAACTCCAATTGAGTAGGGATATCGCATGTCAGACCCGAACTCCGCTGGCGCATCGTTGTGCCTTCTTGAGTACGGCTTAGCGTGCGATGGAACGCAATGGCCTCCAGGGTTCAATACTTCGGTTACTCCTCGGCCAAAGCTAGGAACCGTTCCCTATGGCCAGAAATTGGAAAGGTGTACCGTGGAAGACACGCTTGCGCTTACATTTGATGATGGACCTTCGCAGTGGACTTCTGACTTGTTGGATATCCTAAAGGCAAACGACGTCAAAGCAACCTTCTTCATCAGGACGGCGAATCTATATGAAGATCTGATCAACCACCGGAGCGACAAGAAACCTGCAATCATCAGAAGGATGTACAATGAAGGACACCAAATTGCGGGACATACTTGGAGACATCGAAACATGGACACGCAGCTAAACTCGCAAGAACGCAAAGATGATAACATAAAGGCGGAAATAGCGCTCAGCGCCATATTAGGGTTTTTCCCCACGTATATGCGGCCACCATTTAACAGATGCGATACCGTTGGTTGTCGGGAAGATATGGAAGCGCTGGGGTACCACGTGGTGAGTGCTGCAGAACGCCGCTGGGTGCTAAGCCGAAAAGAAAGTACCTAACTCTTCTAAAATCAAAGACTTCATTCGATCTAGATGGAAGAGACTGGGAGGGGAACTATACTCATGCAGAGGAACACTACCTCAACAAGATTAAGACTACCAATGCTGACAAAACTCGAGCGTGGCTGAGTGTAGCGCACGATACGCATAAATGCACGGTGCATGGCTACACTCAGTTCATGATCGATAAAGCTCGCGAGCACGGATATAAGCTGGTGAGGGTAGGAGATTGCCTAGGCGACGTGGAGGAAAACTGGTATCGGGATCCTTTGTCAGGCGGAGCGCTTGTGAATCTGCCGCCCAAAGGCACGATGTAAATTTTGCGTCGCCGCGTGTGTTCATCTTTTGTGCTGGCCGAAGCGTGATGAGCCATGGAAACAAAGAAGATTAGGAGCCAGTTTGTGGAGCGTTCCACGGAGTAGCTTGCGTGTTTGGTTTTCCAAAACCCTGATATCAGTGTCTAGTTATGTTAGACTAAATTGGATTCGGACCTTGGAGGTCATAATTAGTAACGTATTTTCCAGTCAATTAAACCTACTGGTTTATGATAGGCTTAGATCTTAGGTCATATGTTTAAACAAATCTACTTCTCTCACAAGCTGCCACCTTGACAACGGCTTCTAGCATCTATACTTCTTTAGCCTTTTTAACTTCCAAACTCTTTCCTGGATGAATTGGCGTCTTGGACTCTGTGCAGCAGCTTTCGCTTACCATCACGGGTGAGGGTATCCTTTCCATTGCCATCCATTTGAATGGTCACATTACAGATCAGACATCCGAAGAAACTGGGATCTTCTAACAATTATCAATTGAAGGTGTTTCCTGTGCTGCAAGAAACTAGGTGTAAATTCATACACCTTCTCGCTCATGCACGAAAATTCGACATATTTAGTCGTAAAAATAAGTAGGTGTCCTGACATCCGCTCCGCTTGAAGTGTCCAGCCTGTTTCCCGGGTAAATCTATAGGTTTCACCTCGATACCTGCAACCAAAAGAGTCATGTATTGTGAAGCGTTGATTATAGACAGTAAATGTCGTGGTGATAATGCAGGATTTAAGAGAACGCGGGTCCCGTGCAGCAAAAAGACCAGGCTCAGTGTCTGGACCATTGTCCGCCACGATGGTAACATTCGCATCGCGACAGATTTTCCCCATTTGAGCCATCTCTTTTTCAACATCTATTGTGTCATCTTGGATTATGCACAAAGTATCTAGCCACAGGTAACGGCATTCAAGATTGCGAGTCACTTCAAAAGCTTCCTTAAACGTTTTTGGAAGAGGCATCCACGGGCAGCTTGAGCCGAAATTCCTCATACGATCCCGTGGTTTTGGTACTCAGTAGCCGCATTCGTTTTTCCCAACAGTAACTGACAATGCAGCATTCTGCCCGCTTTCCCGCTGTTTCAATGATATGAGATCGCTGTGGGTCCATCAGATCAATGGCCCATATGGGTAATGACGGCAGCGTTTCTGAAGATAGGCAGCTGGCACAGAAGCTATGTGAACCCAGGAAATTCTGAATCCAGGTCTTAATGAGTTCCATATCATATCTCGAGCCTGTGTGGTTGTCCACCGTGTAACTGATGGGGTGATTTTGACACTCTGGTTGTGGTAATGGGCCGCAAGAGCGGTCGAATAGAACTGATAGGTCATCTGCATAATGGATTTAATGAATTAAATTGGATTTATGCGAGACAATCAGGATAGATTGTATAATAGTATAATCTCAAAAGGGATGCTGGGAGTTGGAGCGATGGGGCATGAGCAGTCGCCTAATGGGCAGCTATCAAAGAGGGGCAGGAGTGGGGCTATGCAATGTATGCGACAATTGGTTATAACTTCCCCAACGGCGGATTGTCTGCGCTTCGGGCTACGAGCTTGTCGCCCGAATCTTCTTGAGCACGCTTGATGTTCACAGCTGCATTGAGAACATCCGTTGTTGAGAGTTACATGGAGAAAAGATGATTACAGTCGCATCGAGATTACAACTTTCCAAACATCGAAGCCCGGCCAGACCTCTTGCAAAACACTACAGTAGCACTGCAATAACAAATCTTTTTAGGCATAGCTGCGATTCAGAAAACGGAGCCGTGTCAAGCAGCTCAAATGCTTCTCCCTCGCACGGGCGCCGATCTTGTGGTATTGGGCTCAGTAAAAGAGCAGCCGAAGGAAGGCACCAACGCGAGCCATTCATAGCCTACACATGGCAAAAACAATGCGGACGAGCATCAACAACAACGGAGATGTATGACGTACCGGCGGAGTTTTCGGTCGTACCGGATTGGAAATCAAGGAAGCTAAACCACAATAGAACAATCCTAACGCAAAGTAGCTAGCGTCAGTGCACAGTGAATAAGCCTGCTTAGAAAGTGAGCCATGATTTCTTTCCCGTTCCAACCAAATTGCGTGCTACCGGCCTCAGCAAATTCGACATGCATTTCAGGCTGACGCGCAAATGCCATGCTGCAATCGGCCTAATAGAAGCATCTGATTCGTTACCCGTGGCCCTACGACCGAATCGCCGGGGTTTCTGGTGCGGCGATTTGTAACCTTCTCCGTGCTTTGTGAGATGTCCTGATTACGAAACAACATATGCGGGGTGAATTTGCAAGATGAATCCGTGGGGAGTCGTGCTTCAAGAAGATAAGTATTGCTGGAAGTCGCAGTAGTACAGCTCCATCAACTCAACTTCATCAACCACCACCATCATCACAGCAATCTTTCTCTTATAGTTTTCACATACCGACTTTGATCTAGCCTTGTCCTTGTATATTGGCAGCCATCAACATCACCACAAGATGGTTTTAGCCCTCATCCGGGACGCCCCGATTGGGCAAATACTCAGATACCTCACTAACAACCGAATCCTCAAGTATCCGGAAGAACTCCCAGACTTTATGGTCCCAGCAGCATACTTTCACCATGTGCAACCGGACTCGAGGCGTCTTAGCTCGGCCGCCACGCAAGTCCCGCAAATGGAAGCAGAAGACCCAGAGACCGTTCTAGAGAAGCAAGAGTCGGACAACGAAGATGGCGACTCTGCGACCGATCTGGAAAAAGTGCAGACTGCACGAACACAGCACACTGCGCGGACCCAAATCTCGCGCGTTGGGACGCGGACCGCTCTGCATAAGTCAACTACACAGGCAGATCTTGAACAGCAATTCACACTTGCATCTGTAGAGCGGGGACCCAGTCGACCAATTGAGCCCTTGACGCTCGACGACGGCACAATACTAGTAGACTGGTACGACACGGACGACGCAGCGAACCCGCAAAACTGGAGTTTTGGCAAAAAAGGCCTCGTCCTCGGCTTGATCTTGATCTATACCATGGGCGTGTACATGGGCAGCGCAATCTACAGCCCTAGCATACCCGGTGTCATGGCAAGATTCGGTGTAGACATTGGCGCCGCATCCCTGGGACTGTCCATGTACGTTCTTGCATATGGTATCGGGCCCCTGCTCTTTTCTCCCTTGAGCGAGATTCCAGTCATCGGTCGGAACCCACCGTACATTGTCTCCTACGCCATCTTCGTTATACTGCTCGTGCCCACTGCGCTGGTAGATGACTTCGCCGGCCTCATCGTACTGCGGTTCCTGCAAGGTTTCTTCGGAAGTCCGTGTCTGGCAACTGGGGGCGCAACGCTCCAAGACATGTACAGCCTGATCAAGCTACCATATGTACTCTCGCTGTGGGCCTTTGCAGCGACGTGCGGCCCGGCTCTCGGCCCCATCATCAGTGGCTTCAGCGTCGCAGCCGAGAACTGGCGATGGTCACTCTGGGAGATGCTCTGGATGAACGCACCAATCTTCATCGCTCTCTTCTTCCTCCTCCCGGAAACTTCGTCTGCAAACATCTTGCTGCGTCGCGCTCAGCGCCTGCGCCTCCTTACCGGCGACGACAGACTGAAAAGCCAGTCTGAGATTGACCAGGCCAATCTCACCCCTCGCGCTATTGCCATCGAAGCCCTCTGGCGCCCGTTTGAACTCATGCTACTGGACCCCAGTGTAGCCTTCACAGCCGTCTATACGGCCATTGTCTACGCCATCTTCTACTCCTTCTTCGAGGCGTTTCCGCTCGTCTACTCGGAAATGTACCATTTCAATCTCGGTGAATTGGGCCTGACCTTCCTGTCCGTTACAGTCGGTGTCGTCCTGAGCATAGCGTGGTACTGGTGGTACATTTACTACCGCGTCGAACCTGAGATCCGTCTCCACGGCCTCGGCAGCCCGGAACGCCGCCTCATTCCCGCCCTCTTTGTCACCTTTCTTGTACCCATCGGTCTGTTCATCTTTGGCTGGACGAGCAATCCTGATATCCACTGGATCGTATCTTGCATTGGCATTGTGGTCACGACAATCGGCATCTTTCTCATCATTCAGTGTATCTTCTTGTACCTCCCGCTTGTGTATCCCCAGTATGCGGCTAGCTTGTTTGCGGGCAATGATTTCTTGAGGAGTGCGCTCGCCACGGGCGCGATTCATTTCTCATACCCGCTTTTCCACAATCTGGGTGTGGATCGCGGCGTCTCGTTGCTCGCTGGTTTGGCAGCTGGATGCAGCGTTGGGGTTTATATCCTCTTTTTCTTTGGGGCCAAGCTGAGAGCCAAGAGTAGGTTTGCGGCGAAGTGAGAATGGGTTAGGTACACAGGAAGGGATTTGATCTTCTTTTGTATTTTTGTGGGTAACGCAGCAAGGCGTCTGGTGTTTGTCAAGCAGTAATCATAAGTGTAATAGTAATAATAATGCCACATGACGTTTAATGCAATCTCCTCTTCACTTCGGATCGCTAGAGTTGGAGAATGCAGAGGAAATCGTCAGCACAACGGATGCACGTTGACTTTACTTTCGAGGCCGTGAATTATATCTGGGTATCATGGTTCGTCAATCATCGACCTCTCCTTGCGCATCACCAAACTCGCTCCACTGCTTGCACCGCCGTTCCTATCAGAGCATGCTTCCATTACACGTTCGACACGTTCGTCCTTTGTGTTTATTCCTGACCCCAAGTATGATCATCGCCCACCTCACCCACGATTTCCACACCCTGCTCTTCCTGAAACGTGACTTGCTTATTCTTGCCTCGTTTCTTCTTCCCCTTGCCATTCTCCTTATTCGCCGCTCCATTACCCAGAGGATTCCCCTCCTCGTCGATGCCTGCAAGTTCTCGTTGGCGCTTTCTTTCTTGAGTCTCTGCCTTTGCGGTTGCTATGCGTTCTTTGAACTCTGCTTCTTTCTCTGCCATCTGGCGCTTGATTTCGTCGGCGTCGGCGAATGATTCCTCGGTCTTGTTCGACTTCTCGAGGAAGACGCCCCAGCCGCCGGTATTGAGTTCGCTACGACTTTGTAATGCTTCCCTGATGCCCTCGGGGTTCTCGCGCTCTTCACGTGTGAATTTGGTCTTGATGGAACGTCGGGTGAAGCCTGGAAACATGTGGGATATCATTTGGAAGTCTGTGCCGAAAGACTTTAGGCCTTGGTAGAACAGGTCCGTGAGCTCGGCGGTCCAGCGTCGTCCTTGTCCGGGAAGAAGAAATTCATTGGGGAAGCGTTTGTTGTTCTTCATGAAGCTGCGGGTCGTTAGGCGGGCAGTGATGTCTTGGTCTTCGGTAACAACCATGGCCTCAAGTTCTCTTTCCGCATCACCCTCGCGATCGATGAATCCGGATTCAGGCACTAGCTCCATAACACCGTCTGCGTTTACTCGGAGCTGGGGGCGCCGTTCGGTTTGTGCTGCGAGTTCTGCTCCTGCTTCAGCTAGAGCTCTGTCTGCTGCTTCCTGTTGAGCTTTAGAGACTATGGTCTTGGAGTCTTCCTCTCTCCGGCGCTGTTTGACTGCATCCCAATCGATGGTTCGCATTTCCTTTTCCCGAGCAGATAGTTTTCCCCAGCGAACGGTGCGAGCAGCCAGAGAGTCCATGTAGGTGACATCAGGGTCGATGGTTTGGTCTTCGGCATCCGATGGCGTGGCTTCGCGCGGTGGCCGTCCTCTCCGTTTCTTCTCTTTCCTTGTACCGTCTTCAGCGCCGATTCCATCGACCTCCTCGCCTTCTGGAGTGGCCTTTCTCCGCTTCTTTGGCTTGGGTTTGCGACGTACGGCGGCCGCTACAATCTCGTCGGCGATGTGTCCAACCTCGCTCTCCGGGCCTTCGACTACTTCGCTGCTCAGAGCTCCCTTGGTCTTCCTAGGTTTGGTCGCTTTTTTCGGTGGTGCTGCGACCTCTTGGCCGTCTTCTGTAGTGGGCTCAGCAGCGTTGTCGACATGGTCGGGGTCTGCATCTGCTGCAGACCTTCTGTTCGCACGTGGTCTAGGAGGCTGACGAGGTTTTGGTGTGGGCGCGGCAGTCGCAGGGTCTTCGCCACCCTCGATAGAGTGATTTACCGCCGTCCAGGGTAGTTGCCTTCTCTTTCGCGGCTGTGGCAGAGCCTGTGGGTCATGGGGCTGTTGCGCAATGTCGGTGTTTGCTGGCGGTTCTCCATCTCCCGTTACGGCAGGCTGCTGCTCAGCTAGTTCGTCTAATGAGGTAGTGGCGTCGGTTGTACTTGGGACGTTGATCCGGCTAGCAGCGGTATCTGGTTGCGCGGGTGGCTCTATGCGCCGTCTCTTGGGCGATCTGCCGGCTTCGATGTCGTCCTCTAGGTATTGGGTAGTGAGGCCCCGGGGCGACAAAGGCCGCACAGCAGTGTGTGATGCATTATGCGCTTGTGTCTGAGCAGGAGTTGGGAGGGGTCCGCTAGGCGTAGGGTCTGGTGGAGGGGCGCTTGCGACTACGGGCGTGGACGTGGGCTCGGGCGCGCTCTCTACTGCAGGTTCCTGGGTGGCAGCTGGCGTGGGTAGCTGTGCGGTAGTCGACGGTTCAGCAGTGGGCGCATTGGAGGACTCTGGCTCGGCTTGCAACGGTTGCGCTGCGGCAGCCGGTGCAGGTGTTTCTGGTGCAGGCGCAGGAGCAGCAGCAGGAGCAGCAGCAGGAGCAGCGCCTGGTCGCCTTCGTGCAGCCTTGGGAGCAAACTTCTTGCCCGTCGTGTTCTCTAATCACCAGCACTTAGCGGAGTCGGTCGGGGCTTTTACATGGGGACGACGCACTGTTGATGAAAGAACTAAATGTCGCAGCAGGCTTGGGGGCCGGGGCCGGGGCCGGGGCCGGAGCCTTGTCGCCGGCCGTGGGTGGCTCGTCGGCGGACATTTTACTCTGATCAACGCCCTCTAAGCCAATATATGGCTGATGGCAGTCTCTTTCTCACATCTGGCGGGGATTGGTCAAGCACAAGTTCAAAAGAGAGAGCGCGGGCGTCGCGTTTCTAACCCGACACAGACCACGCCCTAGCGCGCCACTAGCCACCCTCTTGGCACCCAAGGAACTCTCTTCGCTCCCACGCCCACCGTCTCCTCAGCTACTTACGGCCTCACACGACACCCAACCACCCTCCCTACTCTCCTTGCCCGCTGCCTCTCGATCGCCTGTCGCCTGCCTCATCAGAGTCGCTTCTTCATCTCCTATTAATGGTCTGAACGCGCGCGCATCTCGGTGCCCTTCAGACAACGCCGGCGTCACCTCGATGAGGCTCGAAGCCAGGACAGTCGCACCCCCATCGCTTGACGCTGTCAAGATGGAGGACCGAAAGCGGCCCATCAACGAAGACTCTGCTCCTCCTGCTAAGAGGCAAGCCGTGACTGTCAACGGTGCTCGCTCCCACCCAGACGCTGACTTGCCATGGAAAGATGACCTAGAGGTTCGCCCCCCGATCACCACCCGCCCTCGCCCTCGGCCCCCGGCGCACTCCCTCGCTGACACTGCAACGCTACAGGCTTTCCAGAAAGATGCCATTCTCCGCCAGATGCGCGAGTTCAAGCGCGAGAAGGCCACCGTCGAGTCACAACTGAGCGAGTTGGAGGGCCGTTCGAAGCACCACGATGACCATCTACGGACAATTGATGCTTGGTTTGATCAGGTCAGTATACCCAAGGGTTTGGATTGAGGTGATGCTAATGGCTTCTTAGCTTATCGATGAAATCAAACTCCGGGGTGCTGACCAGCTGCCTGCATCTTCAGGCGCGTCCGAATCCTCTCCCTCGGTCCCCCCAGCCCTCCTTTGCGAGGAGAATGAAATCTTCAAGCGGCATTTGTCCAAGCGCAAAGAGAGCATTCTTGCTTCACTATCCCATCTTTTTGCCAGATACCCTGCAAGCAGTCCCGAGGTTGCCGATCTCCAGAAAAAGCTCTCGGAGCTCCTAGCTAGCGAGAAGGAGCATGTCATTCGTCTGCAGCGGGTTGCGACGGAGAAGGAGCAATTATCCGACAGATTGGACACCGCTACTCACCGTTACCTGGTCGCCGAGAAGAAGCTCGACCGGCTGAAGAGCGCCCAGGTGCAGAAGCTGGAGCAACAAGCAGTCGGCACCAGCGCTCCTGCGAAAGAGGAGGCACCATCAGCAAGCAATGGAACAGATGCAGTTAACGGCACCTCACCGGGACCCATCAGCGAGGAGCTGGAAACTACAAAGAACCAAGCCATAGCCGAGGCAGCCAAGAGGAAACAACATCTTGAACAGATTGAGCAAGAGAACAAGAAGCTCACAGAAGAGGTTTCAGCCCTGAGAGTGAAGCTTACCGGACTGTCTGACGACGACTACGCCAAGACAGACTTGTTCAAGGCTATCAAGAGTCAGCACGAAGACGTCATTAAGCGCATCAACAACCTGGAAGCACAAAACATTTCTTTACGAGAGGAGGCGCAAAAGAACCAGGCCGAGCGAACAGCCTACCGGATCAAGGTCGACGAAGAAGTCCGTACGACTTTGGCCGAGCATGCAAGCCATGTTTCACAAGCAGAAGCAAACTGTGCTCGCATTCGAAACGCCCGTGATGAGCTTGTAAGCAAGAACAACGTTCTGGAAGCCAGCCATAAAGATTCAAAGGAGTCGATAGAGCAGACCAAACAACTCATGAGTGCTTGTGACAGTAGGATTGCCGCGTTGGAATCGGAATGCGAGCGACTGCGCCTGCAGATCTCGGAGCAGCAGGCGTCCATGGACCAAGAATCTTCGGAGCTGGACAACTTGACACCGGAGCAGCTGCGCGCAAAGGTGCTGAAGCTTGAGAGCCAGGCCAAAATCTTGAGCAACGAGCTGCCATCTATGGAGTCAGCATGGAAGAAGGCACAGGCCATTGCGAGCAAGAAGATTGCCGACATTGCCAGCTGGGAAGAGAACATTGCCAAAGCGAACGCGGATAAGGCGAAAGCCGACCAAAAGTTTTTCGCCGCCATGAAGACCAAGGGGGAGCTAGAGCAGCAAATTCGAATCTTGCATGCTCAGTCTAGAAAAGCGACCGAAGTTGTCTCGCAATTGAAAGAGGCGGATTCTCTCAGTCGGTCATTAGTAGACAAACTGGAGAAGCAAACCGCGGAAATGCGGTCCCAGATGGATGAGCTTTCTGTCCAGCACCGCCAGCTGCAACAGAAGGTCAACGAAAATTCCATCACGGCTGAGGGCCAGGTCAGCCAGATAGCGGAGCTCAAGAAGCTTGTCGAAGCCAAGGATGCGACGTGCACTGCTGCGAAGCATGCTCAACGCGAATCGGAAACCGAGCGAGACAAGTTGGCCGCACAGGTGACGGGACTGGAGAAACAAGTGCAAATCTACAAGAAGAAGAGCACTGCCAACCAGAGCTCTGAAGTCTCGACTATGGAACTGTTAATTCAGTGCCAGATTTGCAAGAGCAAACTGAAGAACACGGTCATCAAGACTTGTGGGCACATGTTTTGCGACCAGTGCGTACAAGACCGACTCACCAACCGCGCGAGGAAGTGCCCGAACTGCGGCAAGGCCTTTGGTAGCAACGATACCATGCGCGTGCATTTGTAGGGTCCAGAACTCGGCCTGCGCTCTGTTTCCACCAGCTCTTTGCCTCCTGTACATTACTGCATTTCTTTGAGTACCCTTTTTCTACAATTTCACATCAGCGTTGAGGGCAATTCTTGCGACTAAGCACTATGTGGTGCCTTGGATACGTTGGCGTTTTGCGGATGGCTATCTGCCACATTCCATGGCGTTGGTGTTTGGCGGCGTGGCAGCATGTACGATCAGAGGCGTGGTGCATGTCCAGATGACATGGATTCGCATGTTTTAGAAGACGACCTGAGCGTATTTATTCGGTTAGCGATGTTTCAATGGGCGTGGGCTAGATAAAGATGACGGGCTTCTACGGAGCCCGGTATGACTGAGGGAGAAGAATGCCAAACCGATTAATATGGAGAGTCTGTGCCAAATCAGGGCGAATGGAATATGGTGACTCACACGGAACCAAGCTAGTCGCTATTGGACGCTTAACCGGTACGCTAATGAAGATGTGAAGTGACAGCCAACCACGTGAGAGGCGTCGCTCAAAGTGGGTGAGAACCAAGGATGGTGAGGTGCAGGGACCCGTCAGAAGTAGGGGTGTAGGGCTGAGCAATGACGTGCCTAACGCGTCCCTCGCCGTTGCCCCACGCGACGCTGCTAGCACAAGCACCCTGGGAGACGACTATTATAACCACCACAACTGCGCACGTCGGAAGCCTTTCAAATCACATCCACATCCACCTACCTGCATACACTGTGAACCCCGCACTACCAAACAGAAAGGCTTTCGCAAGAACCACCCAAGCAAAATCACCGCCCGTCAACTGCAGCAACCGCAAATTTATCCCATAGCAATGTCGCCCAACGTCCTCGCATCCCGCGACACAAACGCCCAAGTCAAGCCCATGTCGTCACCAGAAAATGACGCGGAGAAGAAGGATATCAAGAGTCTCGACTACCACCGTAAAGTCCTGCAGTCGCGTCTGAACCACGAGCAGTAAGTTTTTCTCAGACACCCGGGTCAGATAGAATGGTCGTGTATTAACATTCGCAACAGAGAGCAAAAGTACATCTCGCCCTCCGACGACATTCAGAGTCCCGCGACGCAGAAACTGGCTGCCTTCAAGGCCAAGCACGCGATGAAGAAGTAAGTTTGCTCCCCGAATGGAAAAGCAACCCCAAACTTTGAAGAAGTGTGGAACTGACTTTTGGTTTTAGATCGAAGCCACAAACTCTGTTTAAGAAGACGAGCTCCAAGAACTTCGAGTCGACCAAGAGCGGCGGCGATACGCTCATGTTCGCCGATATTCCCAAGGACGGCGCGAAGAAGGACGGCGCTGAGGCCTAGAGAGATGGACTCGATGGGTTTTTGGTTAAAGGGGAGCGGCGGTTTGGGTTCTTTTAGGCGCATATGACGATGGTATACCCCCTTCTTTATGGCCATGGTGCCGGTTGTTCCTGGATTGGATTGGGATAGAGCTAGTAGTCCTCCCACGGCATGGATGCGATTTCCTGGCGTTGTTGGTTCTGGGTAAAACCGAGTTTAGGGTTTGCATGACGAATATCACGAAGTTTCGACTATACAATTGAAGCCAAGACCATGGGACTGACTACGTCTACACCTGCAATGGTAAACAACATGCATTGCGCTTGAATGGGATACGCCTGTTTCCCCCCAGTGTCAGTCTACATCCGGCAATGTCGCCAAGGCCCGCCACGTTGGTACCCCCCATCTCTAGCCGCATCCCCTGCCTCCCCACAAGATGCCATCACCACACCACGACCAAGCCGCTCTGGAGGGACAAGTCGCAGACCTCGAGCGACGTCTCCACGATGCAAAAGCCCGACTGAACCCTCACACCACACCCGCGCCACCCCCATCGCAAACCCCCGATGCAGGTCCGTCCCCCCCCCCCCCCGCCCCCAAACCATCCCTCTCCCTCCACCTCCCTCCATCTTCTAACCCCCCAACCACCAACACAGCCCTCCACGCGCTCCTCCTTCTCGCCGACTCGGCCCTCCCTCTCGGTTCCTTCGCCTTCAGCAGCGGTCTAGAATCCTATCTCGCCCACCACCGCCCGTCCCCGCCTTCGGCATCGCAATTACCAGCTTTCCAGACCTTCCTCCGCTTATCGCTGTCCACGCTCGCCAGCACATCGCTGCCCTATGTACTGGCTGCGTATCGGGACCCCGGACGCATAGAAACGCTAGATAATGATTTCGACGCGAGTACACCGTGTACGGTTGCGCGGCGGGCGAGTATAGCGCAGGGGAGGGCGTTGCTGGCGGTTTGGGATCGCAGTTTTCGCGCGCAGTATAGCAGCGGTGGTGGTATCAAGGCGCAGGCTGCTGGGGGACAGATGGCGGTTGACTCGCTTGCGGCGTTTTCAAAGGCCCTACGTTCGTCTGAGTACATTAATGCGCATCTGGCGCCGCTTTGGGGACTTGTTACGAGCATCCTGGCTGTGCCGCTGCAGCAGGCGGCCTATCTTTTTCTGTTCTCGCATGCGCGGACGGTGGTTAGTGCCGCGGTGAGGGCCAGCGTTATGGGGCCGTATCAGGCGCAGGCCGTGCTTGCGAGCGCGGAGCTGCAGGATAGGATTCGAGGGCTCGTCGATGAGGGGTGGGATGTCACGGTTGAGGAGGCGGGACAGAGTGTTCCTGTTATGGATCTTTGGGTGGGCAGACATGAGAAGTTGTATTCGAGGATTTTCAACTCGTGATGGCGAGGATCCTGGTATGGCTCTCTTGTTGATATGATCATGTCTATATGACGAACATAGCCCTCATACAACACAGTACACAGCAAAGAAACAAAACCGCACACACACACACTCTCTCTCTCTCTCAAACCCCCGCACAAATTCACTTTCATCACTGCTTACTTACTTGCTTACCCCTCTGCCCCCAATGTCCCTCCCCATCTTCCTAAACAGCGTCGCAAAGCTCCCTCTTGTCTCCCAAATCGGCAGCAGACAACTGATAGCGCTACTCGCAAACACCCAGATAAAACTCACAACGACCCACCCCGTGAAGAAGCCCTTGGAGAAGATGTAATGCGAGAAAAACATGGGCATGGGAAGAAGGAAATCAAGGACAAAAGTAAGCAGAAAAGCGGATACGCAGGCGATTTTGAAGGCGCGGCGGAGTGTCTTGGGATCGTCTTGCTCTTCCAGCGTGGGCGCGAGATGCGGTGGGAGATCTGCCGCTACAGCAGCAGGCTGAGTTGGAGCGTCAAGAGCGACTTTCTTCTCGCCCGAGTCGGAGAGTTCGGGTGTAGGTGGTGGGTGTGTGTCGCCGCTAACACCATCCGTAACGACAGCGTTGATAGCGCGGGTGATTTCCCAGTCGAAATCGTCTGGCTTGATGAGCGTGATTGTGGTTGTTACGATGAGGCCTGTCATGATGGCTGCCAGGTTACCCGCAAGAGTGGGGTACGACATTCCTGTTGTTTCTACCGTGATTTCGCCGTAGTAGGATTTGGCAGTTGCGAGCCAGGCGGTTAGGCCCGCGGCGAGGCCAGAGAGACAGCCGGATATGGCCCCGAGTTTTGTCTGCTTGCGCCAGGTTATGGCGAAGGCGGTGGGGAAGACGGCGCCGCCTATCAAGAGACCCATTACACTGAGATTTCTGTTAGTGGCTGCTAGGAGACAGACAGGGGAATGGTGCTTACAGGAATAGCCAGCCAAGATCAATTGAGGCTGCGTTCCAGATACAGGCGAATACCGACATCGTCAGGCCGAAAACGCATATCATGATATGCGAGACAAACACCAGCTGTTTTGGCTCCGCCTTGGGAGAAATGTACGCTTTGTAGACGTCGAAGGTCAGCAACGACGAAACGGCAATGAGCTCAGCAGAAGCACAAGATGTGACGGCCATGAAAAGCACTACCAGTAGCGCTACAGCGCCTCCCTGTCCCATCAGAGTCTCTGCAGCAAATGCAGCCGCTAGCCCAGACGAGATCTGGCCGGAAGTTGGTACCTCAGGATACGTCGGGAAGCGTGGGTTATCAGTGAGTGCGACCGCAGCGAGGCCGAGCGTCGTCGAAAACCCAAATGGAATCGCGAACCAAGCGATGCCTCCAAGCAGATAGGCTCGCACGGCAGTAGATGGCTTTGAAGCAATGGCTCTCTGCCAGTAAGCTTGATCGAGAAAGACGGTACCGGAACCAGAGCAGAGCTGGATGACACCGAAGATCAGCCCAAAGTTAGACTTGAGTGTGACGTACGATCCATCTTGGTTTCCTGCAACTGGACGCTGGCTTCCGGCATTCTTGAGGAGTTCATACATCTGGCCAGGTGAACCGATCAACGGGCTGACTGCATAGGCGTTGAACATGAAGTATAGGATGATAATCATCAGGATCAGAGTGTGGCTGTAGTCGCAAATGAATGTCGCTCGAAGGCCTCCGAGGATAACATAGGCACACACGCCTGTTTTTTTTTTGTCAGTATTCATGTACACCAGGATCTTTGGTATTGACGTACCAACGGGTATGAGGAAAACCGCCGCATAGACCGGCATCCCTGTTAAACTGGTAACAACCGCACTTCCACCTAGCAAAAGTTGGCTGCCGACCAAGATGTTAGTTACGAAAGCGAACACCATAAACACCAAATGTGCCACTGTCCCATATCTCGCCTTGATAATCTCAAGGTATGTGTGACATCTAGGTGCATTCTGCTTGACCTTGCAAGCCAAGATTGAAAACATGAGGATCTGAACAGTAGCCCCTGCAGCGTACCAGAATGGCCCAGCGACACCATACTGGTACGCTACCGTCGATGATTGGAGTAGTGTAGCAGCCCATGTCCACGCGGAGACAATACCCGAGGCGATGAGACCAGGTTTCACAGAGCGAGAGGCTGTATTGAATTCTTCAGACGATTGGGTTGAGTAACGGGTGTATTTGTTCTGGAGATAGGATATACCCATCATCAGGAAGGCGAAGAAGAAGCCGATTCCGATGACGACGCCTAAGTCTGTCAGTGACCATGTCTAATGAGGATGTGAGCTAACATACCATAACCCGCGCCAACGGGAAGAGGTATTCTAGCTGCATCTGCCATGTCGACGGCTGGATAGATTCAGAGAAATCGTACAGACCATCGAAGACCGCAGCATGTAAGTCGATGAACTTAACATATACCATGGATCGCTTCCGACTCCAACTCCCGGCCAGGGGCCGTTGAGATACTGATGCTCATAGTTCCTGTCTGCCGCTTACGGAGTTTCCGCGGCGATCACAGTGCAGAACACTGGGTGTCCATTGGTGTAATGGCTAAAGTATGTTACAAAGCGGCAGGTGTAGTGGCGATCCAACGATACAGCATGGGCTCGTTATACGATAAGCCAGGCCCAGCGACCCCTCGCGTGTCCGTTACCAGAACCACTTGCACGAGCTGGTTGTGTTTGACGTTTCGTGCACTCTAAATGCTGAACACCTTTTTCCGACAATCGATAGAGCATGATAAGGATGATGCTAGTAGTAGGAGTGTAGCCTGACAGAAGCTTGTTGCTAAGCGAATCGAGATCATGTTCGGGGTAGGGACGCAGCTGCCAAAAGCGGCAGAAGACCATCGTCAAGCGCATGATAAACCCCGGGCTCGGTTAGCAATCTACTACGCAAACGACGAATCAGCGGAGCTGGACTTGGAGATATCTGATAACTCCAATTGGAGTCTTGATAAGTAGAATTGGAGAACACGACAGTATCGTTGTCGCTACATTTGCCATCTCATGACGAGAAAGCGATCTGCTCTGTAAGCTTTCTCACTGCATGCGGGGCGGATGCTAAACACCACTCTTCTCCTTCATGGTCGCACAATGGTGAGTTCCATCCCCAATACTTGGTAGGGAGGAAGTGTGCGCGATAGGTGACGTCGGCCACGGCTGGTGCGATTGAATTATGTCCTCTCCAAAAGCTGTCGCAATTGATACCATGCCGGTTTAATGGCCGAACTATCGAGATGCCTTCAAAAGTTACTTCTCTTCTGGATTGCAAGCATAGTGGCACGTGTTTTACTCCTATGCAGCCGTCCCCGTCCCCGAACGCCACGCAATGCCGCTATAAGGTATATCATATCCTCTCCTCCAATCTCCCCTCAATTCTTTGCTCCCGCGGTTCGGATCTGGAACGTAGCTCCGGGCAATGCCGCACTCTCCGCAGTGACAGTCGCTTGTATGCCCAAGCTCGCGAGACATCCTCTTATCAGGCCAGCAGGAAAGTACAGAAACGGCTGCACCCTAGCCTGGCTGTTCGCATCTCGACCCAGAGCTACGTCTCCTGTTTGTGCTACCAAAGCTGCTTGCATAGCTGCGTCGTATTTCTTCGTGTCAAAAGACATGCGACCGAGAGGCTTGAATGTGTTGTCGGTGAGGACGTATATGCCGCGATGGTTGGTTTTGAGGTTATCGATTTGTTTTCGGAATAGGAGCATCCAGAGATCTTTGCAGAGGAACTTTATACAGTCGAGAGGTGTTGTTGGGCGAGGCGCGTCGCGGGAGAATCTAGACACTGTGTTAGATGGCCGGCTCAAAAGTCAGGATTCGTTGACGTAGCAGACTTACCTTTCGACAACTCCCAGCCCCACACGGTACCCCAGGCTCTCCAGTCTGTGAAACACGGCTTCCCGTGACTCTTCTTCATCCACCGTCGCTGTGCCCCCTGCGCCCACAGGCCCACCATCCGTCCCCCTTGCTGTGCCTGCCGCTGTACTTGACGCGTCATTGCTTGTGCCTGATAGTCGCTTTGGCTTTGCGGCTGACGTTCCATGTATCCATTCCTCTTCCCGTGCTGCAAGATCAGCAGTTATGCGATAGGCCATGGGTACAAGTTCTATGAGGAGCAGATCGAGACATGATGTGTTCACTAACGAGAACGTGGGGTCCACGTAGGATGTCGTGGCTTCGTTCGGCGCAGATGGATTGGCTTGCGCCATATTATGCGAGGAACGTATATATTAAAGCTGATCGCGATATTGAGTGGGAGCTTGAGGAGGGTCACAGTGTGCGGAGTGGTGCGCGCGCGCTCGAGTGCTCTAGGGGCGAGGGTTTGCGATGTGAATTGGCGGAGCTGAGGGGGCGCGGAAGCCTAGGCTCGATCGCTTGTCATGGATATAGGGGCTGGAGAGGTATGTTGCCTTGTGCGTGGAATTGGTTACCAAGCGCAATGCGGTCGATCGGCGTTTGAGCTCAGATGTGGGTTGTCTTGAGCCGCGGTCGATCATTCTGCAAGGGTCCACGATGTCATGGCTCGGCACCACTACTGGTCTCTGCTCCCGGACGACCAGATTCGGGCCCGAAATCTTCTATATGCAATAATGATATAACGAGTAATTTCATTCTAGTCTTCGCATCATCATCATCATCATCATCATCATCATCATCATCACAAAAAAACACTTTTTTTTAGCAGGTCACGTAGGCTAGGTCATCGCGTAGAGTCATGAATATATTTCTTTTCTGCTCACAGTGGCAGGTTTTCATAGACACTCCAAGACATGCTCTCATCTGGGGTCATATCTCATCATCCGCCATGGACGTCTATAATCTATCTGCACACAGTCGCATTAGCTTGGAGGTTGCGCAATGCTTTCACCTGGATGAACCTACTTGGCGGGAGGGTTCGCGACGAACTCGACACCCTTGCTGATGTTACCCTTCAAACCATCGTAGCAGGCCTGGAGAAGCTTCTTCTCGTGCTCGTTTGCACTGCTGACGACGTCGATGGCCTTCTCGGCACCGTTGGGCTGTCGTGAGAGTTAGCAAAGGAGCATGATGTAAAAAGACGCCTCGACTACTTACACCAAGCTCAATGGGCACAGAGAAGAATTCGGTACCGGTGGCCTTTGCGATCGCGTCACCGCCCTCAACACCTGGGAGGTAGACAAAGCTGGGCTCGACGATGCCCTTCTCACCCTTGGCAGCCTTGATGACCTTTTCGGCAAAGCTGTGCATAGTTAGTGCGTGTTTCGAAGCATGAAGACAAGTAAAACCTACCGGTATCCGGCGTATGCCATGGAAAGAGTGGCGGAACCTGCGCCCTCCTTCGCCTTGACGACCTCATCACCACCAAACTGAACACGGTTGACCAGGGCATCCATCTTGTCAGCGGGAATGTTAACGCTTGGCTTGGCCTGGCTGAACAGAGGGACGATGGTTTCACCGGAGTGGCCACCAATGACGGGGATGCTCAGCTTGCCAGGGTTCTTCTCGCCGGTAATTTCTGCGACGAAAGTCTCTGCGCGGACAACATCTAGGGTGGTGACACCGAAGAGCTTCTTGGGGTCGAAAACACCCGCCTTCTTGAGGACTTCGGCAGCGATGGGGACAGTCGAGTTGACAGGGTTGGAGATGACAAGGACAAAGGCCTTGGGGCAGTACTTGGCGACACCCTCAATGAGGCCCTGTACGATGCCAGCGTTGATCTTGAACAGGTCATCGCGAGTCATTCCAGGCTTGCCTAAGTACTGATCAGTCTCCTCCTCGCCTTCTTTGAAGTGACAGCAACGTACGGGGAATGCCAGCGGGGATGACAACGATGTCGGCACCAGTAAGGGCGCCCTTCATACCGTCATCCTTGGGCAGGAAGCCTGTTACGGTCTAGCTAACTTCAGCGTGTATATGTATATGCGGGGCTGGACCTCGTACTGCTGGGGTTGAGATGTGCGACAGGTCGGCGGCAACACCAGGTGTGTTGACGACATCGTAGAGAGCGAGCTCGTCGACTTGCTGGCAGGACTTGAGGAGCAGAGAGAGGGGCTACATCATGTCAGTAAACAACTGCTCCCGGGTGTATGGAGAAGCCCTTGCGGTACTCTCGGCATCATACCTGTCCAATGCCTCCGGAAGCTCCAGCTACTACGGCCTTGACCATCTTGACGTGATTTGATGAAGAGGGGAAGATTTGTCTGGGTGGGTTTGTCTGGGAAGATGCGGTCGAAGAGTCGGTGAGGGAAGAGGAAAGCAGAGTGGTGGCTTCAAGTAGGGTAAGAGCTGCACCACGCGCCTGTTCTGTTGGCCCCAGGAGGGTGGGGTGAAGCACGGGCCAGTAGCGGGGTACCGGGACGAGTCTGGGACGCGCCTCAGCTAGAGACAGTAGTGCTAATGCTCCCCAGGACCCCAGGGCCCCAGGACCCCAGGACCCCAGGACCCCAGCATGGTCTGACTAACTTACTTCGTTCCAGCCTTAGTTTCGTTGGGAAAAGCCAAGTGTGTGCGTATCCGCGCAAAGTAGTGACATCGCAGTAGACTGTAGAGGTGCTCATGTACGAAGCGCTCAAGCGTATACACTCATGCCTCTGCGGCTCCCAGTCTGCTGTGACGCACATGACGTGCCTCGGTGCGACGAGACTTCGGAATCAGACGGGCGCCCACTAGAAAATGCAGGTACGAAGACATAGACCCGCGCACCATCGCACGGGTCAACCAAGACAGACCTCGGTGATGTTTCGCCTTGTGTAGTCGCCGGAACGGACCGGGGCCTCGTTGCTAACGACATCTTCCGAGTTAGTACACGCAGGCCCAGCGAATCTCACAATCATGCTGTTACGGGACAAGCATCACATGTTCACAAGCCAAATGCCTTTCAATTATGTGATACCGTCTTGTGACGCCCTCATGATACCAAGCCATTCCGCGGCCGTGTGCCCGAACACCGTACCTAAACGCCGTATCCAAGTTCAATTTAACAGCAGCGCTGAGACGACTATACCAGCTTCCAGACTAGGCTCTCGTTGCATGAGAACGCTCCCGGCCGATAGTTAGTTGTCAGCATCCACTCGTTCGCCCTGAGCATCGTCGTCGGGGTCAGCCTCTCCATAGCGGCCGAAGCCCTGCGGATCGCCAGCACTTGGGTCCGGTCCGCGCTGACCAACAGCATACATCTGAGGTTGCTGACCCATGGCGCCGTATGGACCATACGCGTTGGGATCGAACATTTGCTGCTGTGCATACACACTAGGATCGTTTTGCACGGGCCCTGGGTACATGGGGGGCTGTCGGTAGTCCTCCTGCTGGGCAAGATGCTGGTTCATGCCGTAGTCGGGGGGAGCCATGGGATGCTGAGCGTGTACGGGCTGGGGCATGCCACCGGGGGGGACGACAGCTGCCGACGACTGCACAGCCGCGTTTTGGCCCGCGCTTCTCTTGTGTGGATGCGCCTCTTCGCGAGGCACGATATCGATAAGGAAGTCGAACATGTCCGACTTGGACAGTGCTGACGCAATGTCGGAGCGCTGTAGCGTGCGACGCTTGTTCTCCTCGGCGTGAATCCAGGCACGCATTGTGAGTTCCGTGATGAAGATATCACATCCCTTGGCGAACAGGATCGGCGCTTCGGCAGAGATCATCTTGACCTCTGGGTCAGCCTTCATGACCTTTTTGATGCGCGCGAGCGGCAGCTGGTGCAGCTTGTAGTCATGTTCGTCCGTCTCCAGCTTCGTCACCTGCTGCTGCCAGTAGGTGTTGAGAATGTCGCGGTAGTTCCCTGTCAGTCCTTGGTTGACCTGCAAGCGTCAGCGATGGCGGCCTTGGGCATGGAGCTTCTGGGCGCCTACATTTTGCCAGGAGCCGGTGAAGAGCTGCGGATCGGGAGCTTGATTTTGTGCGGCAATCTGGACCAAATATCAGCGACTGGAAGCTGGACATGGGCGCGGATGCGCGAGAGAACGTACAGCTGCTGATGCGCCTGGGGGATGAAGTCAGCACAAGTGTCCATGGGGAATGCGACAGGACGAGCGGTCGAGCTGTATCGCGCGCGCGCGACACAGCTCGACAGCGGGTAGACGTACCATAGTGACCACCATTGGCCGAGTCGTAGAGAGGATTGCCCTGTTGGCCGTCGTATTTGCGGGGCGCAGCAGTGGCCTGGCGCATTTTCTGCTGGCCGTGGCCCTGAAGGTTCACTTGGTCCATGGCGTGGGCTGGGTTGCGCAAGTGTTACGCGGTAGGCAGATGCGCGTCAGTCGGAGGCGTATCTGGGTGGCAGACAATTGCTCGTGGACGGCGGGTTGGTGCAGAAAGGTATGCGCAACACCCAATGACTGCTCAAGCTGTGGCTGTAGACGCGTTGTGGAAGGAGAGCGCGGTCGTGATTGCGTCAAAGGTGCGGTCTGAGTGGCCGGGAAAGGTGCAGAAAGATGGCGCGGGGAAGACGCGAGTACCTGTCTTTTGGGGCGAGAGGCGCTGCTGCGGGCGGCCTGTCATTGTGTATGAGCATCCATTTATTGCACAAACTCATCGTGAGGTTGAACCAGAAATGCCACTGACCTATGCTCCGGTTGGACGAATCAAATTCCACCCTGAGTATATAATTCGCGGAGTTGATGCTTGGTTGGTGGGTTTCTAACGAGTCAACGAACCACGGCTAAGCAAGGGCCCCAACGTTACTCAGGTACGCGGAGAATATCTAGAGACGGGTGGGGAGGAACTGCAGTATCTGACGAATACAAGCTGGGTCTGTAGGTTCTGGCGTAGCGGACTCGCTGCTGCATCGTCTCCTTCACAGCAGAAGCCTCCGCGATCGTCACGCCAGCCATGCTTATATGCCTCTTCTCCATGTCGCACCACGCCTTGCTACGAGGCCTAGGGGGGAGTGACAACACAATAGCGGCGCCGTCTTTATGCCGCCGACATCACATTTCGTGCTTCCAAGGGGCGCAATACTCAAACCCATCGTGACTATGGCTAAGCGGGACAGGCTGCTAGGGCAACACACTTCACATCAAGGCACCACACTAGAAAGACGGGAAATATCCCACCCCAGCTGAAGTAGCATGCGGAATGCGAAGACCATTGGCTGGGACCATGACTTCCGATTGGCCTTTGGCGTAAGAGGCCATGCCAGCGATGAGTTGTTCACCTTCTGTTCTCTCGAGCGCGCCATGACATGCAAGCACGCGTCATAGGCCAATATGCCAGGAGCTGACCGCACGAAAATGAAGCTGACCTAAAGGGCAATGGTTGGGAGCGACTTGACGTGGCCGATGCGGATAACAGGGGCAGACTTTTCAATGTGGACGATGCTGGAGTGAGGGTTGTGTGCTCACCAGTCCAGCGGCAGCGATGACTATCCACTGTTCTTTGCCGACGTCCTCGCTGTCGTGGGTCCGCGACGCGACCGAACGGAACCAGGGGGCTTAGTTTTGCCGAAGTGGCTCGTGCGCCCGAGCTTCTCAAAAAGTTGTTCTCCAAATTTTCCTTCTCTTCCCTGTCAACGCCAGCATGGAGTTGCCAACGCACCAGCCGCTCGTCGAGGACACCGATGAGGACCTCTCGGATGAGCAGATTCGGGAGCTGCTCAACGAGGCTGCCGTGCGCATGCGCGCCAAAGCAGCGCAGCCTGCAGCTAAATCGGAAGCACCCTTCAAGCTGCCGAAACTGACGCCCGGCCATATTGCCGATACTTACGAGAAGACTGACGGCAACATTACGCGCCTAGATCATTCAAAGCTTGTCGACAAGAACCAGAAGGCTTTGGCTAATGGCATCAAGAAGATTGAGGATCCGCTCCAAATCAAGAAACAAAAGCAAGAGGTACGTACCGTCCCGATCGCATTCCCACGCCTGTGATGATATCTATCCCAAATGTTTTGCTGAGCAGACTCGGGCGCCGTCTTGGTTGCCCTCCTGCGCTACTGAGGCACCATTAGTTCATAGTTACACTGAGGCACTTGATTACTTTGCGTTTCGCTTTCAAGTTGTCGGCTGCAACATGCTAACATCTTTCTCAGGAGAAGAAGGCAACTGCCGGGGCGCAATGGTTCAACATGCCCAAGACCGACCTCACACCGGAACTGCGTCGAGACCTGCAACTTCTGAAGATGAGGAGCGTCCTTGATCCCAAGCGCCACTACAAGAAGGATAACTCGAAGAGCGATGTTCCCGCTTTCTCTCAGGTCGGCACCATCATCGAAGGCGCCACCGAATTCTACAGCAGCCGCTTGAAGAACAAGGACCGCAAGCAGACTATGCTGGAGGAGGTCATTGCTCAAGAGCAAGACAGTGGCCGCTTTAATCGAAAGTACCAGGATATCCAGACGACCAAATCGAGCGGCAAGAAAGCCCACTACAAGGCTCTCAAGGCCAAGCGAAACAAGGGCAAGGTCGTCAAGCCTTGAACTTGTACCCAAAACTCTGCATCATCATCACCATGGTACATGTTCCGACGTGCAGTGGCATGTCACATATCAATGCAGTTTGCTTTTTGCCCATTTCGGGAGAATAAAGTTGGCTCGGCTTGCATTCGCCTAATAGGGCACTATGCTAGCTTAGAACTCACTACCGGCAAGGGGAGTCTGCCTGCCACTGGCTGGGTCTGGAGCCCGCCGCTATTGGCCATCAAGGTCGGACAAGACCTCCTTCACCAAAGCCTGCATGTCTTTGGCCGCTTCCCGTCCTGCCTCCAGTACTTCCTCGTGGTTTGCCTTGCCTTTGCTCAGATGTTCTGTCAATTCGGCCCTGTTCATGGTCTGGATTTCTGCGTCGTTTCCACGGGAACCTGCTTCAAGGACAGCAACGTTGGTAACCAGACTAAATGCAAGGACGCGCATTCCTGCGTGCCTGGCGACGATGATTTCTGGCACTGTCGACATACCGACGACGTCAGCTCCTAGCATGCTTAGCATTCGGCATTCAGAGCGGGTTTCGTAGCTTTCAAAAGTCAGCGTACGTTTGATGCTCGTAGTGGAATGACATACGTCGGTCCCGCAACAAATGCGTATACACCTTCGTGTAACCGCCTCTTTTGCTGATCAAGACCTAGCTTAGCCCAGGCCTTGTGCACCCGTCTCCTCAAGTCGAGGTCGTATGCATCTGACAGTGGTGGAAAGCGTACACCGAATTCTTCAATGTTGGGGCCACGCAGAGGATGAATACCTACGAGCCCAGCCATGTTGAGGTGCTAGAAAACGTCAGGGTGAGTCTGCAAGGTTACAGAGGATTTACGCACGTCATTCAGACACACGATGTCTCCCACGCGGTAAGTCTGGTTGAGACCGCCAGCGGCGTTTGTGACTGCATCTGTTGTCAGCTTAACAGTCTAGCACGACTCTTTGTTACTACGGTACCGATCATGGTCTCTACACCGAGCAGCTTGCATACGCGTGTAGCGAACGTGACCAAGTCCATCGTGTGTCCTTCGTAGAAACTATCAATATCAATACAATGTCTGCTCAGAATACCTTGGCGTCTAATGACGTGGTGACTCACTGTGCTCGTCCGACAAGAAGCGCCACGGGAGTCTTTTGAGGCCCAATCTGACCAAACACAAACTTTCCAGCATGGCCCTGAACTGTTTCTATCGTCAACACCCCGCATTTGCTTTTTTACGTATCACCAATGACCCGACTGATGGCTATGTACTTACCTGTGCTCTTGGGAAAGTTTGGAATTGTGCCATAAGCCAGCTCAACCTTTGGCTCGGGTTCGATGGTGTCGGCAAGGCCACCCAGACCAGAGCCGCACACAATGGCTACCTTTGGGTTTTGAAGTGCCTTGGGCAGTTGGGAGCGCACGTACTTGGCCGTCTCGGTAGCGCGGGCATAGGCATTTGGTGCAGCGACGGTATCTAGTGTAGACTCCATCTTGAAGATTTGAATATGTTGTGTGCGACAGAGAGAGAGAGAGAGGGGGGGGGGGGAAGAGGACGAGTGCAGAACCACAAAAGAGAGAGTGCCGTATCTAACAAACCAGTCCACCTCGTACGTGTGACTTTATCGGAGAATACGGCTAAGGTACAGAGGGAAGGCGGCGGCCAATTCCGATGCCGCCAAGACTGTTAAGCGGAAGCGTGACTAGCGCCATCGTCGGTCGGAGGAAGAAGTTGGATGCTGGATTTGGGGTAAAGTGCGACGACAGCGAGTATGGCCGCGCCACGATGTATGCGCTCCTTCTTGGGGCCCGCGAAGAGAGCAAAGGTACGAATTGAATCTTTTGCTACCATTGTTGCGAGCGAATCGCTGCTAACGTACCAGATAGATTTCCCACGCCCCACGACCATATACCCAGGCTTTCTCGCGGACCAAGAGCTCAAGAGCAGACGAAGACAATGAGCGGGATTCGAGAGATGACCGGGACTCGAAGCTCATTGAGCAGTTGAGGATGGATCTGGAGAATGGGGAAATGCCACTTGACCAACGGTTGGAAGACCTGGGTCTTGATCCTCAGGAATACAAGACGTACAGTCGCCCTCACATGTCGGAAGATACAAAAAGGAGTTGTGCTAACAACAAAACAGGCTGTATGCCAGCCAGCAAAAAGTCAACAAGCGCCAGCAAGAACGGGAGCCCAAGACACGCGAAGAAGCACAGCGGCAATGGAAAGAACTACAAAATACACCGGACCACCTAGGCCTTTTGAAGGTCTACAAACGCGCCGGTGTAGAGCCCATCAAAGCCGCAAAGTACGTGTCCAACTCATGTCAAGTCTGCCTCGGAAGATGCATCTAACACCCCATTCCAGAGAAAAAGGCATCACCCTCCCCACCGACGAACCCCCTCTTGATCCCAAGACCGCCGAAGCCCTCGAGGCCCTACGCACACCCATCAACGTCCGCGCCGTGCACCTGCGCCCCCTCCGCCGCACCCCCGAACACGGCGTGCCGACGTGTGACCTCCAGCTCCGCACCTACAACGTGCGCAGCCTACTTCTCTTCGCCGACTTCGCCGTGCGCGCCGCCTACTACATGGGTCTCTGCGCGCGGGGTCCCGTGCCGCTGCCGCGGATAACAGAGCGCTGGGTAGTCCCGCGCTCGAATTTCATCTTCAAAAAGTCGCAGGAGAACTTTGAGCGCGTCACCATGCGGCGCTTGATCCAGATCCAAGACGGCCATCCAGATGTCGTCAAGGCGTGGTTGGCGTTTTTGCAGAAACACCAGTACCATGGCGTGGGTATGAAGGCGAATATCTGGGAGTATGAGAGCTTGGAGGATGCTACGCGCGCTGGGTACGAGGTCAAGCAGGGCGATTACAGTCGTAGGAGGGAGGGCAAGGTTATGGACAAGGTCGAGGAGATTCTTCAGAGTGAGGGGTATAAGGAGGCGATGAAGGGGCATAAGAGTGAGGTGGAGATGAGGCCTTGATGGGCATGTGTACAGTACTGGTCTAAATGAACCTGAAGGGGAGAAATCACATCATACTAGAAAGTGTACAAAAACACCCTGTATACATAGACGCGAAAGGAACAACTTGTTCGTGACAAGTCTCGCATGCCATTCGTTATAAACATGTCATGTATTCATAACTCACGCATTCCCCCAAGCCAGCCTTATTTTGACCTTTTATTTTCGCAAATTCGCGTTTTCCACCGGCAACAAGAGAGCCCCTACAATCAAAACTCCATTTCCTCTCCACTTGCCGCCTCCCCAGCATACCGCTCATCCGCAAGCAACAACTCCAAAATCGCATCCAGCAACTCCTTCTGCAAGCCCCTCCCCTGCAGCGCCCTGACCTTGTTCAGAACCGGCTCGCCATTATTGACACAGTTCCAGTAATCCCATTTCTTATCCATTTCAATCCACGCCTTGTCGATGATGTCCCAGATCTTGGGGTTGGGGTCGAGAACATCGAGTTGCGGGCCACTGCTTCCTCCACCGCTGCTACCACTGCCAGCGGTAGCGCAGAGCTCAATGTGAATCGTATGCGATGTGGGCACTGCATCGAGCACAATAAGCGTGCCATTGCTCACATGCTCAATCTTGAAAGAAAGAGATTTGGCACTCTTCTTCGTCGTTGGGGATGTAGTAATGCAGCGAATTTCCTTGTCTTTCTTCGGCGTGTGAGCCAAGAGACGAACCTTCCAAGTCCGGTTCTTAGGCACAGCCGAGTCTTCAGGCGACGTGGGACCGATTTTGATGACGCCAGTGGATTGCTTGTAGGTAATGGGTGTGTGTACAAAACGCACGGTTTCGTCGGCGGATTCCTCGTGGCCTTCGTCGGAGATGATGGAGAAGCCGCCGTCGTCGACGAGATGGCCTGTGCCGTCGTCTTCGACGAGCGTGAAGGATCCGTCTGCACCTACTGCAAGGAGGATCTCGAGACCTTCTGGGTTCGGGGACCCGGATTTTGGGCGGTAGGCGGCGTCAAGTGGGATGATAGAACCTTCCTTGGCCAGTACGGGGACGGAGTTTAGGGGACGGTGGATGCTGAGCTCGCCAGCGCGGTTGTACACTACGCCGGTGAAGATGTCGACGTAGCGTCCCTCGGGGAGCCAGATCTTTTCGGCGCCGAGATGCGTAGTCTTGTCGCGTGGCTGAGTGATGGGGGCGACGATCATTTCAGAGCCGAAGCGGAATTGGTTGGGGACGTTGTATGCTTCGTCGCTCTCGGGGTAGTCCCAGTACATGGGCTGGACGAGTGGTTCGTCGTCACTAGCACTTCGTGCATTCATGGTGTACAGGTATGGGATCAGGCGGTGTCGGAAACGCAGGGTGTCTTCAACAATTACACGCGCTTCCTCGTTGAAACGCCAGGGCTCGCGAGTGTTGAAGGGGTTGTTGTCGGAGTGCAAGCGCAGGATGGGCGACCAGCAGCCAAGCTGTACCCACCGAGTGTACAGCTCGTCATTCTTGTAGCCATGGGTGTGACCTCCAATGTCATTGCTCCACCATCCATATCCGATGTTGGATGCAGTAGCCGTGAACTCAGGCTGGAAGTGCAAGCTCTCCCATGTGATGATTGCGTCACCTGAGAAGCCAATCTGGTAGCGCTGAGCACCTGGGCCACCGAAACGCGATAGGATCAAAGGGCGCTGAGAGCCACGTCCGCTGTCGAGGAAGTGAAAGTGGTTGAGCACCCAAAGCGGGTCTACACCGGGAATCTTGGATGTGTTGCCTTGTTGCCAGTCCACCCACCAGAAGTCAACGCCTCGCTCTTCGTGTTGATGATGTACAATGTCGAAGTAGGCATCCATGAACTTCTTGTCTGTGCAGTCGAATGGAATGGTCTGTTTAGACGCTGGATCAATCCCAAGGTACTTGGCGACCTCAGGATACTGTGCTTCGAAGGGCCTGAAACCATCTGCTGGGTGCAGGTTGAGCGTCAACTTCATGCCACGGTCGTGGAGCTTCTTCATAAAGGCGTCTGGGTCAGGAAAGAGCTTCTTGTTCCACGTGTACCCGGTCCAGCCGTTATACCCACCAGGAATGTCCCACACCAGATGCCAGTCCATGTCCACAACGGCAACGTTCATGGGGACGTCGTCCCTGTCGAAATGGTCGTGCAGCTCGAGATATTCCTTCTCGTCGTATGCATGGTATCGACTCCACCAGTTGCCCATTGCGTATCGTGGCAGAAGAGGCTGACTCCCGGAGACGGCATAGAAAGCACGCATGGCGTCACGATAGTCGCGGCCATACATGAAGATGTACTGGTCGGTCCTGTCGCCACTCCTGCGGCCCGCAATCCATCCGTTTTCCTCGAAGAGCATGGACTTGGTGTCATCCAAAGGTGCCATGCCCTCTCTCGACAGCACACCAGGGCCCAGCTCTGTCCTGCCATTGACCCTGTCCAACGTGCGTGTGGTACCACCCAGGTTCGAAACGCGTTGTCCATATGTCCATGTGCCGGTCACATCCCCCTTTAGATGTATCTTGAGGCCCTCGGCACTGAACTTCTTCTTGTCGTAGACGACGTGGAAACGCTTGGTCACGATCTCGATGCCGTGGCCTCTGTCCCAGACATAGAAGTCGGGGACAGCTAATTTGCGGTTTATAGCAAAGGTGCTGGCGCGGTCTTCGAAGCGGCCGTCCTCGGCCCACTCGAAGCGAAGCAGACCATCGGTGAGGATGGTGAAGCGGTACTTGTCGCCCGCGACAATGGCATCAGGATGCGCGACCGGGCGCGTCTTGAAGTCGTAGCGTGCTTTCGACATGGCTTTCGAATAACAAATGAGACAGTGTAGAGTGACGCCTCTTGTCTACGCCCTCGAGAGCTTTCGTGGCACAGCGGGGCGCAGCGACAGCTGGCGGATCCATCATCTTAAGCAAGTCCGGGGAAAAGAAGCTCGGACGGTGTGCCTGACCAGGGGCACCGATGATGGCACCACGCGCGTGACCTCGGCCTAGTGGGAACCGTGGGCCTGTCACGGCCGGAAACCCTGGAAGGAATGTCAGGCGATGACCCAAGACCGGTCTTCTTGCCTTGGCCACACCCTCCCCATGGTGAACCACTGGGGCAGACGGCGCATCTGGATGGTGTTACGAAATCGAGGTGTGGAGTGGACACGCGCCGGCGTCATTTGAACCCGGAGATATATTTAGTCCATGCAGGTGTGCTGCAGGGTGACTGCAAGCAACCGCGGGGGAGTCGAGACAAACCTCGTACAGCATGTGAAGACACATCTGTACTACACATGTACTTTATTTCATGCACTTAGCGTTCACGGCTAGATGCCAGGACGAAGGCTGCCTCGAGGCATTATTGGGAACGATGTCATCTATACTGTAGGTCCTCGGTGGACGGACCTAGCCCCAACACCAAACTTTCACGTGCTTTTGAACATTACCCCATAATAGTATGGTAGCTTTTCGAGCACACCCTCCTTCTCTAGCCATGTATTTGAAATAGTCCAAGACATTTAGCCCCGGTGAAAGATGCGGGGGTGGCAGACATTGCGCTTACGCATCTCACTATACAGCCATGTATGCCCATCGTTCCTCTTTATTGAGTGGATGCGGCACGCCTTCTTTGAGTTCGGAGCTCAAGTTGAAGTTACACGTTGGAATCGTCACATCCCTCATTCCCTGCGCCCGACGCACTTCTGCTGCTGCAAAGGCCTCTACCCACACAAGTGCTAGCACTTGAGCCTCCAAAACCGGTGCATGCTCGGACTTCATCCAACCTTTGTGGTCAAGACCTCAGTACCACGAAGCTTGGTACGTTAAACCAAACTGGTTACTCAAATCACTGCTCTTGTCTTGACATCTCGCCTAGGAGTCTTGCCTGCTCATTATCCACGCACATCATGTACTGCGAAAGGTCGCTGACTAGTAGAAAAAGGATAAATGTTGTGGGGCGTGACAATGGCGGTGTAAGATGTAGCTCACAGTGCATGTAGACCTGAGGAGATAATGAAGGCAGTACATGGTGCCGATACTCCAGAGGCCAATGCCACCCAGATGCTAGAGTAGACAGTAAGTGAGACATTAAAATTCAACACGCTCATTACTCGTGCAGAACACGTGGCAAGTCTGTGTCGGAGAAACGATCCTATGGCATTTGCTAGACGAACATGTACATCGAGAAGCATCTTTCTGCACGTTAGGCCTGTGGGTGAGATCGAGGAACACGTTGCGAAGGCCATGTCGATTCGTCCTTGCCTCCAGATCCCTACCTATGTGGTCAGTTTTAGTGCAAACGTATATCTATGAGGCCGCAGACTGCAATCGCCTTCATTACAAGTTGGATGTTTCACATCATTATTATCGATGTATCCTTTCCCGTCAAAGTGAGAAATGGAAGTGTAATGTCCACGTTGAAGGCCCGTTCCATGGGTCTAGATGTCGCAAAAACGCGCCAGCCCACAAAACGCAGTGCGTGGGTCTGCGGGACCCCGGTTGAGGTTAGCGCGACCGAGATATCAAAAGGCGCTCACAAAATCGCTCTGCAGTTCCTTTTGCTTCTTCAATCATTTCGTACCAATTCCACACACACCAAAATGGCTTCTGTACCGGCTTCGCAAATACATCTCCGCACGCCACCGGAGCCTGGAAAGAAAGCCGCGTCCAGGACATACATCATCTACTTCGTCACCGGAAATCCTGGGCTTGTAGAGTACTACCGCACATTCTTAACACACCTGTACGGCCTGTTGAGCCAAAATACTGCATCCGACCGCGATGTTGAGTTTCAAGTTTACGGAAGGAGTCTGTCAGGCTTCGAGATGAACAGCGCTGAGATCAAAACGATAAAATGGCGCAAAGATCCACCGTATGGGCTGCAAGATCAGATACGGCACTCGGAGGACGAGCTGGCCGAGCTGGTAGAAGAAGCCAAAGATCAGGGAGCCAAGGACGTGCGAGTCATCCTGCTAGGACATTCTGTCGGCGCATACATCTCGCTGGAGATTATTCGCAGGCTGCGAGCTCATGGCATGGTTGGTGATGATTTCGAGACACGAGTTGTGGGCGCGATAGGACTGTTCCCTACAATTGTGGATATTGCAAGGAGTGAGAGTGGAATGAAAGCTGCCGTAAGTACACAATCATTGTAAAGCGCTCCATACAGCCCACTAACCACGTGATGTAGCCGTTCCTCAAGAACTCCAACTTCGCTGTCTTTGCATCGCTTTTTGTCTACTTCATAACGCTCTTGCTTCCTACATCTCTTCTGGCTACCCTCGTCTCAAAGTTCATGGGCTTCCCCGCCGATGCTGCCAACACGACAGCCTCTTTTATCAAGTCTCCACATGGTATCCAGCAGGCGCTTCACATGGCGCGCGACGAGATGTTCCAAATAGACACCGATATCTGGGACGAAGAAATCTGGGGAGCCTCAGCGTCTGAGCCACCAACAAAGCACCCCCACCCTCGACCGATTTTGCGCTTCTTGTTTGCTCGCAATGACCACTGGGTTGCTGATGCAACAAGGGACACCCTCATTCACACTCGTGGGCGGTTCAACACAGGTAGTATTGAGGAGGCGGATGGGATGGGCGAGAGCTGGAAGCCAATTATGGAGATTGACAATCAAGAGGGGTGGCCGCACGGGTTTTGCATCAAGCACGGGGTTCCCGTTGCGGAGAGGGTGGCAGGATATGTCAGAGACATTGTGACGCAAGACATGAAGAGATGAGCAATGCGCTATTCCGGTGCTGCAACGAATCCTAGCCTATTAGCCCCTACGATATGCTCCTCGTACTAATGTAAACGCGAAATTAAACGAGTCTATGTATGTTTCCTTATGTAAGCTGTGATCATACCCAGGCCCCACCTTACATATTTGATATCCTTCAAAACCACTGGGACAACTAGCGCTTCTGCGATTTCCGCCTCTTGACATGAAGCGGGCGGGCTCTTCACTCGACTGGCGACCCAGGAAACGGCGGCGTCCATTCACATATGAGTAAGACTGGCTTCCTAGAGACCAGGTGTTTCGTTACATAAAGCTACATTCCGGCATCGATGACGAGCCTCTTCACTGCAGCCTGCACCTTGCCAAGATCAAGTCGCTCGACCACAGTCCCATGGAGTAGACGGACATTACAAAGTATTACAATGCCTGCGACTACCTACGGTATCCCGCAGCTACATGGGTTTGGCGCCGGCTGCGCTTCAGCTTTGTCTGCGGCAGAGAGCTTCGAGGAAGGAGAAGATGGAGAAGTGTGGGAGGACTGCATGCTCCTACCCTAGCACGAAATGCGGTCAAGTGGCGTGGGTTTTCTTCTTGAGAAATTTGGGGGCGATGATGACAACACATCAATACCCGATGCTCTACGTTTCCACCACACAGATCCACTACTGGGTATCACTCTATTCATCTACAAATAATCCCATCGCAAGCTCACAAAAAAGCCCCACATCTTCCAATCCTCGGCAACATGATAGCAGCGTACACATGTCCAGACTTGAATGCCTATCTCTCACTATCCTTCAAAAACAGCTCCACAACCCCCACCATCCTCTCCTTCCTAACCGCCTTCTCCCTCTCCCTCCCGCCATCTTTCCAACTAACAAGACACTCGGCGAAAATAACAGAAAAGTTCCTGACAATGAGCTGTCTGATGGCTACTTCGGGGACTCTACTCAGCGTCTTCCTCCTAACCTTAGCCTGAGGACTAGACGGCAGACTCATATCCGCACTGGCCCTCTTGTTCTGCGTATTATCTTCCGGTCGTGGTTTCGACGCCTCGGTAATTTGATTCGCGATATTCTGGAGGAAAGAAAGAATTAGGAGAAAAGTCGCATTGTTGTTTGGCGCCGAAGCGAGGATTTCCAGGACAGTCATTTTGTCGTCTTCCGGGGCGGTGGGGACGGTGGCTTTCTCGCGGCGGACAAGGGCTTCTTCGAGTTTCTCCCACAGACTCTTTGTTATGACGCCGTCTGTGAAGCTGGAGAGGAAGGTGACGAGAACTTCAGCGAGGACTTCTACGCGCTCGGTGCTGCGGGTCTCGGGGTAAAAGGCGTCGGAGAAGGGGGTATCGCAGTCCAGCGCATCGTAGACTTCTGCCAGTTCATCTTCTCTCTCACTTCTCATATTGTTTCGGGCTTTGACGAATGGCCAGCCTGCATTGTCTTGCCAGGGCGCGCGTTCCCCTTCGCTCTTGGTCATGTCCCATTCGGCGAGCGTGCGTTCCGTCAGGTCTTCTATCGCCTCGGTCAGCCGAAATATTTCCCGGGGCACGCTCCATTTTACCTCGCCGCGGGCTGGTACCTGGTGCTGCAGCTTTCGGATACCGCCTTCTGGGATCTTGATCAGCTTGTCGATGGACCGTGTAAGCGCAGAGGGTAGCCAGTGGGCGCGTATAGGCAGGAAATGGTCTCGGCCGTTCTCGACGCGCAGGACGAGGACCTCGTCTAGCATTGAGTCGCCTTCATTCAGGTCGCGGACTGATGACAGGTTTTCGATCTTGAGCTTCAGTTCGATGTTCAAGACATCTGCAGGGGCGAGAGTGAAATGCTGGTGAATGTCATCCGGTTTCGGCTTGTCAATCTTGTCTTGCTCTCTATCGAATGTGACGCTGAGCCAAGGTGGGAAAGGGCCAGCGGGCTGATCCTTTTCTACTGGGCGATCTGCGAGCCCAAATGTAGCAGGAACGCGCCCAGTGTTGGCAATGGTCACGTTACGCCGGTAGGATTTTGCGAACTTGACTTCGCCAAAGTCGACTCCTTCAAACGTGCTATCCGTTTTGTGCTCTTCGCCAGGCGATGACGAGCCAGTGGCGCGTTCAACAGCTACTGCGATAGAGGGCCGGCCTTCGTTCTCTTGACGGTCGATTTCGCGAGCCACTTCAGCGTGAATGGCAGTCTTGAGTTCGGGAACTACGGCATCGTACTGCAGCTTGAAGACTGCGTCTAGCGGCTTGTGGTCGGAGCTGAGCACGCGCATGTGGGTGGTGTAATATTCGAGTAGGAGTTCGGCCTAAGAGAGTGTGGTCAGTAAGACTTGATGCGCACCAAAGCCAATGAAATCGCGTTAGACATACAGACAGATCATCCTTCGTCTTGATTGGTTCAGGCTCAGGGTCCTCGTTCTCGTCGTAATCGTCGTAGGTATCACCGTCCGTGTCTGGGTCGTACTCGTACATGACGTCAAAGTCTCCTGGAACGTCCATGCCCTTTAACGACAGTTCCTCATCTCTTTGACGTGCCGCTTCTCGGTCTCTGACCTTTGCCTCGTACTGCAGCCTGGATGCTCGCGTCCGATATATGATGCGGTCACACCAGCTAGGGCAACGACGCTTTTCGCTCGAGTCAAAAACGCCGACCTTGCCAATGTCATACTTGTAGGATGGCAAAAATCGGATGGGGCCCTCTTCCCAACCATCGTGAAAGGCCTTGCCCTCCTTCATCATGCGATGCAATTCATCGTGGGGGAGGAGAGAAGAGATGGTAGTCTGCAGCGATGCTGGATCGAGTTCGTCAGGCATAGGCACGGCTGCGGGCGGGTTTTCAGACGATCGCTTGGAAGCGTAGCCAGAGTCAGCAGATGTCGATGGTCTGCCCCCGCTCTCTTCTAGGTCCATGTCTTTCGTATGTATGGTGAGCAAACGGCGTACATCGTCGCCGGGCATGCCTTGGAGACGATAGTTCAGGTCGCCGAACCAAAAGGCGAAATCCTCGTCACCAAGCCCTTCGCCGTTACTCTGCGCTGAGCCCAGACCTTCTACAATGGGATCAAATCGCGTTCGGGACTCGATCTGAGCAGCGTCCCAGTTCCTTCGGTCTAGCGAAGCCTTGTCGGATCCAGCTGCAAGATGCGAGTTGATGAAGACAAGCCGAGTCGTCTCGCCTAGGACTATGCGTGTTGTCACAGCACCCTTGTTGCCCATGTAGCCCATCAAGCCAGTGCCGACACTGGTGGTGCTGACACTCTTGATCTGGGGAGCGACTTGTGGAGAGGCATAGATGACCATCCAGAGACCGATCAGTTGCTGCTCTGCGACCAGCTTGTAACCCTTGGGCAGGACAGCGTCAAGCGAGGCCTTCCATTTGTTGGCCGTGGAGGGATCTGTGTAGGGCCTGAGAGCTTCGGTAGGGGAGGTGATGTCGACAATCTCTTGCAGACCTAGCGCATAGATGTCGATGTCTTCGTCGCCCGGGACAGCTCCCGCATCGTGGTGGGGCACCGTGGGCGCGCGCGAACTATGTCTTGCTTCCTGGGCTGCGATGGACTCCCTGCCGCCTGTAGCATGATAGCCAGGGTCCTCGACTCCTAGGCCAGCCATGGCCTCGTCGACGCCCTTTCCCTTGATGAACCATTTGCCAATGTCCTGCTCGGTTCCCTTTTGGGCGCCCGTGTTCCAGGAGCCGATCTTGATGCGCACATGTTGCGGTCGCGTGTACTCGGCGCGGCGCTCGTACAGCGCCTGCGAGAGGGAAGTCTGATGGGTGGTGATGGACGCTATGCTCGGGGTGCGCGGATCGAGGAATGCGCCAGGAATACTGGCATCCAGCCGCTCCGTCGACAGCACGGAAGAAGCTTCGGGCGCCATGGCGGGGGTGGTGGAAGGTTGGGCGGAGGGTGACGGAAGAATGACGGAGGGCTGAAATGGAGGGAGCAAGTCATGGGCGGTTGCAGGCGCGGGTGCGGGCGCAGTCAACCCATATTGGCGACGTTTGTGGTGTGGTTAAGCGGGCTGTTGAGCCACACGTCTTTGCTAGCAATGACGATGATCGAGGGCACAAGCGTGTGCCGCGACGCCAAAGCAGCGCTGGAGTGGCTTCTGGAACATGGCGGTGCTGCTGGCCGGCTGGGTGGGGCCCAAGCTTGCTGCGACACACCCCACGCGAGAGCTGCAGGGCATTCAGCGGGCAGTAGGGTACCTGGCGAGACTACCGGCCCCGGCCCATCTTGCTTCCATCGCCAGCACCACCAGCGTTGATAGCACAGCATGGCCCCTCACCGCAAAGCCCGCGCCAGCCAGCCTCCGCCGCCGCCGCCGCCGCAGCCTCAACCCTCCGACTACGAGACAGATGCGCCGCCGCCTGCGGTCGACGTGCCCCTCCCACCGCCGCGGTCCAACGAAGAGCTCAACTTCTCCGTCCTCCAACGCCAGTATGTAGGCTTAGTTGCAATCGAGCACGTCACCCCCTACGCCGCTCTGTACACTTTCAACCTCGAGACGCAGCAATGGGAGAAGATGGGCATCGAGGGCACCCTCTTCGTCTGCCGGCTGACGCCCTCACCCATTGGTGCCGAGCGCTACTGTGCCATTATCCTCAACCGCCGGGGCCTAGATAACTTCTACGAAGAACTTACTAGCAACGAGGACATGGAGATATCAGACCCTTATGTCATCATCCAGGGCGACGAGCAGGTCTACGGCATCTGGATCTTCGCCGACCCGCCTCCTTCCTCGACCGCCAACTGCCGCGTCGAGACTGCCGCCAAGATGATGGCCATTGCCGACAGGGCAAGAGCAAGCCGGGAGGCCCTTCAGCATACAGTCAGCCCAGCCCGGCCGGCGGAAGCAGCCTCTGCCCCAATGGGTCGCCAGCTGTCACTGCGAGAACTCTTCGGCCAGCAACGCGAGCAGGACGCCGACTTCAGCATCCACAATCACAACAGCCACCCCATGCAGAGCATGCACCACCAGCCCCAGGCATATATCCCACACCCTGGCCCAGCGCAGTCGGATGTGCTAGGCCAGCTCTTCATCAAGGCGAAGCAAAACCACAACGGCCTAGGCTGATGTGACGCTTCAGGATCCAAGTCACCTGACCAGCCTTTGCCCGGTCCGGAGCATGGCCATGGACATGCCCAGAGCCTGCAGCCAGTGTCACCAACATCTTCGACTCACACCCAGAAGCGAGTCCACAGCGGAACCCAACAAGAGCATGGAGCGTGGGCTCCAGTCGTCGCGTACCTCCTCTACCATGTTACATGGACCCTGTTGAGATTCGTCTCCATCTTCGTCTTGTACTGGCTTGCTTCACACGAGGAGAGTAGAGATGCGCAGATGGTCTGTCTTCTCGTTTCTATCCAGAGATCTTACAGCTCCACGCGTCTCTCAGAGACTATTAGTATGGGTCGTTGAAGAAGGGCTGCAAATGCAAGTGTCGGAAATCCTTTGCACCGGCCTATCAAGGCAGCTCTGTGGTTGTGTAGAGGCATAGGCTAGGCGGCTGTCCAGCGTGCGAGCTTCATGTTTGCTATTCGTTGTCAGAAAGATACCCCATTTGGAGATTAATTCCATTCTTCCGAGTATTGCAACAAACTCAAGTTCCCGTCTAGTGCAGCGCGCTCGTGTTATGGCACTGATGCCGATCCTTCAGGTACTTGATAGGGCTGACGGTGACCTCACCCTTTCCGCACATCCCTGCACTCTACCCCACGGCGGGGCAGCCGCTATCCCAAAAATTTCCCGTCGCAACAGCAAAATATGACAAACACCCAACCTCGCACCGATACACGTCAATCGCACATTATGACAGAAAGCGTCCGCGTCCTCCTCGTCGGCAACGGTGGCCGTGAACACGCCCTTGCATGGAAACTCGTTCAATCGCCCTCGACGGAGCACATTTACGTCTGCCCCGGTAACGGCGGGACCGCAACGCTTTCGTCCAAAGTCACAAATGTCACCCACATAAAAGACAGCGACTTTGCTGGCCTCGTGCAGTTCGCAAAGGAGAAGCAAATCAACCTATTAATACCCGGACCTGAAGCGCCGCTTGTTGCAGGCATCGTCGACTACTTCAAGGAGAATGGACTGCCGAGCATCAAGGCCTTTGGTCCTTCGATGAAGGCTGCGACCATGGAGGGTAGCAAGACATTCAGCAAAGACTTTATGAAGCGACAAAACATTCCCACCGCCGCGTATGAAAACTTTAGCAAATACGAGGATGCAAAGGCATACCTAGACACCGTCACTCACACCGTGGTGATCAAGGCGTCAGGCCTGGCCGCAGGAAAGGGCGTCATCATACCACAAAGCAAGGAGGAAGCCCAAGCGGCACTCAAGGACATCATGCTGGATCGTGAGTTTGGTACCGCTGGTGACGAAGTAGTCATTGAGGAGTTCCTCGAGGGAGACGAACTATCCATTCTTACTTTCAGCGACGGCCGCACCATCAAGTCCCTCCCGCCCGCACAAGACCACAAGCGCATCTTCGACAACGACGAGGGCCCCAACACAGGAGGCATGGGTACCTACGCGCCCACACGAATTGCGCCGCGCGACCTGCTCGACCGCATCGACAAGGACATCCTGCAGCCTACCGTCGACGGCATGCGCAACGAAGGCTTCGAGTTCAAGGGCGTACTCTTCACCGGTCTGATGATGACCAAGAACGGTCCCAAGGTGCTTGAGTACAACGTACGATTCGGCGACCCCGAGACGCAGAGTCTGCTCGCCCTCATGGAAGGCGATCTCGCCGAAGTCATGGTCGCATGCGCCGACGGAAATTTGAAGGACGTACCTGTCAATGTATCCAGCCGCTCGGCTGCTACAGTCGTAGTTGCCGCGGGTGGCTACCCAGGCAGCTATGCAAAGGGCACAGTCATGAAGCTTGACCCTACTCCCGAAGGTGAGCGATTCCCAGCTTTCAACACGAAATCCTAGAGTGGTGCAATGCTAATCCTTGTAGATGTTGTGCTCTTCCACGCTGGCACTTCCTTCGCCGACAACACGCTCAAGACGTCTGGTGGTCGCGTTATCGCATCAACGGCTACGGCGCCCACCCTGGAAGAAGCGGTTGCAAAGGCGTACAAGGGTGTTGAGTGCATACACTTTGAAGGTATGCAATACCGCAAGGACATTGCCGGGCGGGCACTTAGGAAATAGGTGGTTGGAATGGAGAAAAAGATGGTTGGATTGGCGTTTTTTTACATTCGGGCATATAGAGACCCCTCTCCTTGGACGGATGATGGGCATTATGCAGAATATCAAGCTCGCTTCTTCTCTGCAGCAGGGGCATTTTTTCGGTACTACGAACCTGTTTCTGACCTACATTGGTATTAATCGTGTTCAACGAGAAGCTTTAGGTTGTCGACGGTATACGTCTTGATGGCTTACTACTACCTTTTCGTCTCCCTACCTGCGCCATCGCCTCCATTCGAACATGAACAGAGAGAATACAACACGTATACGAAGGCTTAGTTTCCGGTTTCCGACTTCACAGACGATCAGTCAAACTCATGCCTGTTTCGAGCCCCCATCATCTGCAGCAGCAGCAGCAGCAGCAGTAGCGCGTCTCTTCTCCCGTTTCTCTTTCCGATGTTTCTTCTTCTCAGACTCAGGGGCATCGTCTTCCTTTTTCCTCTTCCTGACCTCAACGCCATCTTGCACATTTGTCTCCTGACGATCGCCGTCGCCATCCGATTTAGCCTGATCCTCTTGCTCCCTCAGCTTCGCGGCTCTGAGTTCGTTTTTCTGGCGAATCGCGTCCTTGAGCACAGCACTGTCTCGCTTCAGCGCATCGGCTGCCGCTGCGACACCAGCTTGGACTTTGTTCTGGCCGTCGCCGCTACCGAGCCACTCATCGGTGTAGCCCCAGCCCGTGAGGTATATGCCCATGTGGTAGCACTGGACGCTGTTGTCGTCGTACGTCATTGGTCTCTCTTCTTTGGTGATGAGCCTGACGTCTTTGCCTAGAACGAGCTTGTTGAGCTCGTTCCGCGCCTGCGGGTTCTCAATGATTTTCTCCCGGAAGTTGAGTAGCTGGGGCGCCCAGAGCTCCGTCAACCATGCCTCGGCCGTCTCGAAGCCGTGCTCCGGATCCGACAGCACAAGGCCTGCGACGTAGGCTTCCACGATATCAGCGACGACCTTGGCATACTGCTTCGAGTTCTTGTCCCACACGGCGCGGTGCTTGAGGCGGTCTGGGAACCCATATGCTTCTGAGAACCTGCCCAGCGTCGAGTTCTCCACGAGCCGCTCGCGCCACATGCATAGTTCGGGCACGTCGACGTGCGGGAAGCGGTTGTAGAGGGCGCGCGAGGCGATGAGCTCAATATAGGCGTCGCCGAGGAGTTCGAGGCGCTCGTAGTCTAGGCTGAGGTCGGAGCCCAGCGTTGAGCCCGGGATGCTGGGGTCGTAGATGGCGGAGCGGTGGGTGAAGACGGCGTCGTGGAGATGAGGCTCGGAAATGGGAGGTAAGGGGGGCAGGTCTTTGGCGGCGCGTACTTTGCGGTCGATGTAGTCTGGGATGGCGACTTGGACTGCCTTGTCAGGTCGCTTCTCGTCGAGATCGCGCTTCGCTTGGGACGAGGTGGTGGTGCCGCGGGCGCAAAGCCGCCGCCGGAGTTCGCGAGCATGGTGCAGAGCTTCCTGGTCTGCACCCGCTGTCGTCTCTTCTGCGACGAATCTATCCAGTAGCGCCACGAGGCCTGTTTGCATATCCTGCGAAGACAGTTCGGGCTGCGGCGCATTGCGACTGAGCTGCGGGCCATTACGGTGTTGAGGCTGCTGATGCTTCTTGTTGTGCTGGTCGCGGCCGTAATGGTTGAAGCCGCCTCCGCGTTTCTGCGACGCCATCATTGCAGCAGGAGCGGCGTGTCGGTTACGATGGGTTGTTTGCGCAAGCTTTCCTTGACCAAAAAGTGCGCGACAACCCTGGGGATGCGGCGGGCACTAGTTGCGGGCGCCAAGGGCACCTCCGCATGACATTTCACTTTCGCCGCAACGACGACGACGACGACGACGACGGTCAGCTGGGTATCCATAATGGCGGTGCCACGACAACGGGTATTGGACCTCATGAGGGTACGCCATGGCCTGCTTTGAGGTTGATTGTCTCGTACTGACATGTGCAGGTTCAATGCAAGGTCTTCAACACCACATACAACCCCGAACGCCTCCGTCTCGGATCGCGCATCCTTCACCAGCGCCTCAAGGGCCCCGCAGTCGCCTCCTACTACCCCCCTAGGATAGGAACGATTCCCCAATTGCGAAGCTTGTACCCCGAGCACCAGATTATAGATGAGGACGAGGAAGACTGGCTGGAGCATCTGAATGTTGCAAAGTCGAGAGGAAAGAGCGCGCCTAAGAAGAAGAGGACTGCTGCTGGTGAGGATCTACCAAAGAGATTTCCTCGGTTGGTATGCTAACCATTTGCAGAATCGAAGAAGTTCAACAAGAGGAAGTAGATGGAAGAGTTGCAAAATCATTAGCGACCACGATTATGACTTTCTGAAATCGGCTGAAAGCATCATCACGGGATACTGTAAACCTAGTGTACAAAACGCATGGTTTGGCGTTGGATTCATATGCCTCATATCCGCTGCTGAGTGGATTTCCAAGGTACATACAAGTACACACTTACTCTCTGACACCATCCCAACCGCTCTATATCTTGCTCTTCACCTCTTTCCCCTTGGCTTTCCACTCCCTATCAAACTCATCATCCCACGCTGTTCTTACATCAAGGTGCGCGGGCAGTACCGGGACGTTCACTTTGTGGTGCTCGACTGCACAATACGTCGTTTTTCCATCTAGGCTTGTCATGTCGCCTCGGATCATCGCCATCTGCTTCCCCACACTCACCACTTTGCTGTTGAGCCTTACCCTGATACCGATCGGAACTGCTTTCAGGTAGGAGATGTTGAGGGAACGGGTCACGCCACCCATGAATTCCCAGAAACCGGGTCGGGCTAGCGGACAAAGAGCGGTGGTGGTGGACATGTCGAATATGACGCCGGCCGCTCCCCCATGCATGACATCTAGCAGAGTTGGACTATGCGCTCTCAAGTCGGACAGAAGACGTACTGTTCAAATTGGAGAAGTTGGGTGCTATAAAGAGCTCATATGTGACTGTCCCATCGACACTGGCATCCACAAGCTCCAGGTTTTGCATGACTTCGCTGTCAAAGTCCTGAGCATGCTTCAGTACGTGAGAGCAAGCAATCAAGCACGATTCCTACCACATGATCTTTTGGTCTCTTGGCTGCAAGCAGTCGGTACTTTTCGAACATGGCGCGTACTGCCGCCATTGCCTTTTTCCGATCTGCATCCCGGTCGCTCATCGTGGATTGGAGTAACGTGAAGCGCTGTGGTGTATGATCCAGATATACCAATTGGAATGTTGGAAAGACGGCCGTCATGAACTGCACCATCGGCTTGGTCGGGTGGTGGTCATAGTGGGCGATCGACATGAAGCGCGTTATTGCCTCGGCTCATCTACACTCGCATCGCATCTAGGAACACTCGCGCCGGGCAGACCCTATCCTCGCGCAAGAGGGCTGCATACTTGTCCATTTTTCCCTTTCTGTGTGAGTGCAATGACTCTCGAACAAGTGGGCATGTTGACATTAGGTGCCTCAGGGACCACCCTGCCATGTTTCAGCGTCGTGGTTCGCGCACGCCTGCTAGAGATGACTGGTTCCACCTTGTGGCCGCGCTGTTTCACGAAACGGAGCCACTGCGGACGGCCAAACCTCGTCATGACACCCCGATGTACAGCTCGCGCACCCGCCACCAATAAGTCAGACAATAACTTCTCGCAGCCTGTGCTATTTCTGGCCAAGTCAACTAGATGAAGGGCCCTTTGCAGTCCGAGCTGAACTAGATCGCTTCCCCCCCCCCCTCCCTTCTCTCCGGTCGCTACGTTGCTTTTAACCACGCGCGGCTGCTGCAGTCGATTCCTTGTGTCCACATCTCCATTCGCCGCCTTGGGATTGAATTGAATTGACCAACTGGACATAACATACTGAGCAGGTCTTCACTATGGGTTCAGAAATACTACCAGTGCCCGCGACACTGCGCAAGAGGGTCTTGAAGGTCTTGTTCATTTCGCTGCTGTTGGACTTGGTACGTCATCCCGCTCACTCCCTCGTCGCGTTCCGTTGTATACACTGCGCACCCAACGAGAGCTGACAGGACCCCCCCAAAAGATATCTTTCACATTTATTCTCCCCTTGTTCCCCAAACTCATCGAATTCTACCGCAACCACGAGACGGGCGACCCGAACACAATCCTCTCCAAGATTCTCGCCGGCCTAAACGCATACAAGAACTCGTTCGCGAAACCCATCAACTCCCGCTACGACATCGTCCTGCTCGGCGGCGCACTCGGATCGCTCTTTTCGCTCTGTCAGGCCGTTGCATCGCCCTTTATTGGCACCCTTTCGGACAAATATGGAAGGCGTACAGCGCTTCTGTGGTCCATGGTGGGCAACATCTTCAGCGTTGCGCTCTGGGTTGCCGCCACCGACTTCCGGACCTTCCTTGCGAGCAGGATCGTGGGTGGATTGAGCGAGGGAAACGTGCAGCTTGCCATGGCCATCGCCACCGACATTAGCGATGACAGCCAGCGGGGCTCGACAATGGCGCTGGTGGGCGTGTGCTTCAGCATCGCCTTCACCTTTGGACCCGCGCTCGGCGCATACCTGTCGACTCTGCAGGTCATGGACAAGAACCCCTTCGCCATGGCCGCAGGCTTTTCTCTCTTCTTGATCGTCTCCGAGACCATCTATCTTTATGCCAGCCTTCCAGAGACTCTTCCTTCAGCGAACAAGAACGAGAATGGTACGGCAAATGGAAAGGAAAAGGACAGCCAGGCTCCCAAGCCTCATGCCCGAACAAACTCACATTATCTCCTCAACGCTACGCACTTTACCTTCATTCTGTTCTTTAGCGGCATGGAGTTCTCGCTTCCCTTCATGACATACGATCTGTTTGCCTATCAAGCAAAGGATTCGGGGAGGCTGCTCGGATTCATCGGACTGGTTGCCTCCCTACTTCAGGGCTCCGTGGTACGTCGTATGCACCCACTGAAAGTCGTTCAAATGGGTGTGGTCAGCTGCACAATTGCCTTCGTCATGCTGGGAAGAGTGCAGACCCAAGGTGCGCTCTATGGTGCAGCAGCGCTCTTGGCCGTTACAAGTGCAACCGTCGTCACCGGCCTGAACAGTCTGTCGTCGTTTGAAGCTAGCGCGGATGAGCGAGGTAACAAACTGGGGAACCACCGGAGTTTCGGTAAGTCCTGGAACCCTATTCTTCTCCCAAGATATGATTACTCACGCCTTTTTTTTACAGGTCAAATTGGTCGTTCCCTGGGTCCTCTGATCTTCTGTACCCTTTATTGGTGGGCTGGCCGTGAGACTGCGTACGCAACCGGTGCTGCTGGTATGGTTGCCGTGTGCGGATTAGTCTTTGGCGGATTGAAGGTTCCTCCCGGTACCGAGAGCGTTGGTAAAAAGGGAAAAAAGGCGATTCAGTAGATGCGTCTGTCCGATTACAATGTAAGATAGTAGAGAGGCGAGAATTTAGGAAAATGGGTATTCTTCTGTTTTGTCCAAAACCATACCCCACCCTTTTTCTCTTTAACCGCAAAGAAGTGCCTTTTTTGACTCCGAACCGAGGTGGACAGATATCACGGCAATACCGAGAAGAAGACTATCAGTAAAAATGAAGAACACTACGCTCATGTCTGATTACTCACACCCAAGTCTCCCTATCCCTATTCATGTACTCTGCTTACATTCCGCCCCAGCTCCAGCATGAGCATCAGCAGCCCAAGCACCCGGAAACAATTCCCGCCGGCAGCCCTTGCTACCCCAACTGCAACTGCAACTGCAACCAAACTAAACCAAATCAGCTTTCGGAGCAATTGCTATAGGATGATGTACAACAGCAGCCAAAACGCGCTAGTGCTAGCACTCATTCCCCCGCACACACTACGCGTAGTACTCGACTCGAACCTCGGCATCCATGGCTTAGCTCCGTTACTCAAGGGATCCTGGAGACGGTAGCGCTCGGAAGATGGGCATTACTGCGTATGTGTTTTAAGATGGTCTTTGACTCCATTGTTACCGGTGTTTCTTGAAGACATTTGTGCTTGCTGTGCGACAGGACAAGTAGACGTAACGGTAAAGAAAAGAAAAGAGAAGAACGAGAAAGCGGACAAGGAGAAGATGGATTCCACCACTGCGGCTGCTGCTTCTTTGGCGGCGATTTCAGGACTCGCGGCGTATGTGAATGGGAAGTACCATATTGCGCAGGATCTGCAGGCGTTGCGGTTCAAGCGTAAGGCGGAGAGTTATTATCAACAACTCGGTACGTCTTTTTTTTTCGGTTCTGAGACAAGATTGGTAGATTTGGACGAGTGTGGGATGAAGAAAGGGCAAATCCCGCCTTCTTTATTTTGGCTAACCCGTGGACGAAAGTGAAAACCAAACGCCAATCCCTCTGGTACTTGTTCGCTCCGCAGGTGCTCAAGTACAGCAATAACTTATGTATCTGGTCGCGCACAAAGACGTACACTTGGCAACAGGTGCACGACCGCGCTGTCCAATGGGGCCATTTCTTCCTTGCGCAGGGTGTGAAGCCCGGGGACATGGTGGCGACTTACCTGATGAACAATGCGGACTTCATGGTCATCTGGCTCGGTCTGTTCTGCATCGGCTGTGCGCCAGCCCACCTAAATTACAATCTCAAGGGCGAGGGACTGGTGCACTGCCTGAAAGTAGCCGGTGTGAAAATCGTGCTTGTGGATGAGGAAGAAGGGTGTGCGGAGAGGTTTGAGGGCGTGAGAAGCACAGTGGAAGAGATGGGTGTCAAGGCGTTCAAAGTGGATGAGCATATGCTGGCAAGTGTTTACCAAGGAAGCACCGTGGTCCCTCCAGACGAGATGAGAGAGAATGTTGGCGGCAGAGATGCTGCGTGCCTGCTCTACACATCAGGAACGACTGGATTACCCAAGGCAGGAAAGTTCCTCATCAACCGATGCCACGAGAGGGGAAACCCAGACAACCTTAATTTCGGTCAGAAAGCCGGGCCAGACGGTGATCGCTGGTATTGCTGCATGCCACTCTTCCACGGGACAGGAGGCATGGCCACCATGTCTGCGCTGACAGGCGGTATGAGTGTTGCGATTGGCCGCAAGTTCTCCGTCAGCACTTTCTGGGACGATATCCACGACTCGCAGGCTACTTTGTTTGTCTACGTCGGCGAAGCTGCGCGGTACTTGCTCATGGCGCCACCGCACCCGCGGGAAAGAGACCACAAGTTACGCGCCATGTACGGCAACGGGATGAGGCCGGATGTCTGGAACCGGTTCAAAGAGCGCTTCAACGTCCCCAAGGTCATCGAGTTCTTCAACTCGACCGAAGGTGTCCTGGCCATGGTCGTTCACAGCAAGGGCCCCTTTACCGCAACGTCTGTGGCTCAGCATGGCGCTCTGATCAGACGAGCTTTGCACGACATCTACGTCCCCGTGGCCATCGACCCGGAAACAGGCGATTTGCTGCGAGACCCCAAGACCGGCTTCGTAAAGCGAAACTCGTACAACGAGGGCGGCGAGATTCTCGTTGCCGTCCCCGGCGAAGAAGCGTTTGCAGGATACCACAACAACCCCAAAGCGACAGCGAAGAAGTTTGAGCGAAATGTCTTCAAGAAAGGCGATTTGTACTATCGCTCTGGCGACGCGTTAAGACGAGACGATGACGGACGATGGTTCTTCCTCGATAGATTGGGCGACACGTTCCGCTGGAAGAGCGAAAACGTATCGACCGCTGAAGTATCGGAAATTTTTGGAAAGTTCCCCGGTGTAGGCGAGGCCATCGTCTATGGTACCCTCGTCCCCAGACATGATGGTCGGGCGGGCTGCGCCGCGCTCAGGCTGGCTGACGGCATGAGCCCCGAGTCTTTTGATTGGAAGGCCCTCTTGGAATTCGCGAGGAGCAAGTTACCGAGATATGCGGTCCCCGTTTTCCTGCGCTTGGTCAACGTAGCGAGTAATACGGATAATCAGAAACAGAACAAGGCGCCGTTGAGAAACGAGGGTATCGAGATTGACAAGTTTGGCGACAAGGTCGCAGGTGGTAGCAATGATGTGGTCATGTGGCTGAAGCCTGGTGCGGACAGATATATGCAGTTTACCATGGGGGACTTGGAGGCGCTGAGAAGTGGGAAGTTTACGCTGTAAATGGTTTTTGAGCTTGTGGGGCATGGACTATTATGGGATGTTTCAGTTACGTGGCTGTTGATAGCGACTCAACTGGCTTCCATGAAGTCTCGGATGAATTTTACCACCCCGTCCATACCGTCCGGCTCGTTGAGCCAGTGCCCTCCCTGCTGAAAAGACTGCCACTCGACCACCATGCCTAGTTTCCTCAGCTCGTCTCTTAGCTTCTGTCCTTGCTCAACTGGTACAACGGGGTCGTCAGCGCAGTGCTGCAACAGAACTGGCGTCCTAAGCACATCCTTGGTCCTTCCGGGTACTTCCATAAGAGGGAGAATTTCTTCCGCGAGTGGCAACCAGCCGGAAAGTCCGATAAAACCGCCTACTTGCATTCCGGATTCAAGCAACGTAAAGATGGAGACAGCGCATCCCTGGCTAATTCCTGCAACGAGCACATTTCCGAGTCCTACAGCATCCGCCTCTTCGTTGATGGTCTTGAGCGTCGTAGCCATGCTCTCCCACAATCCCGGTTTTTGTACCTCCAACTCCTCTTGCGGTCTCTGCACTGACGAGATGTCAAACCACTGGTTCATTTCCTCTTTCTCCATCTTGGCATGTGTTTCCGGGGCGCAGGGAAATACCCATTTTACGCTAGGAAAGATGTCGGTAAAGAAACGGGAAGAGCTGTCTTGCGATTCGAAGAGCTCGGAACAAAAGGTGGTTGCGTCGCTTCCCCTGCCGTGGAGGAAGATGACGGTATGCGTGTGTGGTTCTGTGGACGGAACGACGTGTGTGGGGTGGTGAGCCATACTGCTTGAACGGCGGGTTTGAGAGTTTGTCCGGTCGTCCTGCTCATTCCTGTCTCTGTGTCTGTCCGAGCTTACGTTATCGCGTCCAGGCTTTCGGCGATTCTATCACATTCGCTAGGCAAGCACGCTGGCCGTTCAATCAATACTTCCACGCGAAAGGTGCAGCCCTGTGGCCCACGGCTGCAAACGATCAGACGGCCGCCATCTTGGCATAGTCTTTTTCCTTTCTGATGTCGCCTTCATCGTCCCCGACACCTCTTTTTATGTCTATGAGCTCTTGTGAAGTCGTACGCGTCTTAGTGCGACGTGGGTGGCGCGCTTGTTCTGCTCCACACACCGATTAGCATCCATTCGGATTCGTTCTCTCCAGAAACGTGAGAAGAGTGCATGAAAGTCCAACAAGAAAGGACTTAATGCGAGTAAAAAACGGCAAAGGCGAGACTGCCGTAGCCGCAAAATCCTCCGCCTGCTGCTTAACAAAGGGCGCAGCGTCATTGGCTCGCTTCTGCCCAGCAAGGTACCATCTGGGCTATCACTATGGAATGCTCCCCACTTCGCGTTATCTTTGCACAAAGTCATGCATGGGTGAAAGCCATGCTTTGCTCTTACCACGCTCCGGCTGCATATACACGTCTAGATACGATGGCTGACCTTGAAAGACGACTGGTTCGCAAGCTCGGTACGTCCATGGAACTTGTACCCCCATATCTCGCGTCTAACTAACAGCAGATTGCTTTATTCTGGTTGGGAATCCGTCGTGAAATGTGCGACCAAGACTGATTGTGATCCAGGTGTATTGTTGTGCAGCCTATTTTTTCAATTACCTTGATCGATCAGCGTTCGCCAATGCCTATGTCTCCGGGTTGAAGGAATCCCTCGGGCTTGAGGGGAACCAGTACAGCATCTTGCTTTCCATGTTTACAGCCGGTAGTTGCGTCGGCCAGATCCCTCATGCGTTGATTATCCAAAAGGTCGCGCCTCGCTTTTGGCTTCCGTTTACCTTGCTCGTATGGTCGGGTTTGACCATGTGTTGCGCGGCATGCGAAACATATACCCAACTTGCCGTCATCCGCTTTTTCCAGGGCTTCTTCGAATCGAGCCTCTATAGCGGTACAATCTACATCCTCGGATCTTGGTATAAGCCTTTGGAGATCGCGAAAAGAACCGCCATCTTCACGGCCATTGGGCAGATAGGCAGCATGTTCGCCGGCGTCATGATGACAGCAATGAACGAGAGTCTACACGGACAAAGTTCTCTTGCTGGGTGGCAGTGGGTATTCATAATTAGTACGCGCATTTTACCTGCTTTCAAATTGAGGTGCTGACTTCTCTAAGATGGTGCCATGGGAATGCCTTTTGGCATATTTGGGTTGATGTTCTTCCCCAACCTTCCCGAGTCTACCAACGCCCCGTACCTCAGCAAGGAGGAGATACAATTAGCACTGGATCGTCTGCCACCAAAAAGAGACTGGGGCCATGATATCAGCATCAAATCTCTGATCAGGCGTATCTTTGCCAAACCTGATGTCTACATTCTTACCCTTTACTCTGTCATCGGATGTGCTTTAGAAGCCATCGTTCTACAGGGCCTCTTCTTGCTCTGGATGAAAGCACATATCGAACAATTTCCGTCGTATGCGACAACGACCTATCCCCTCGGCATTCAAGCAGTATCCATCGTTTCGAACATCGGTGCGGGCTATGTCATAGATATAACCAATCGCCGCATACCTATGGTCATTCTGGCTGGAGTTTTACAGCTACTTGTGGCAATACTGTTGCTCATTCCAAATCTCTCTACCGCGGGGGTATTCTTCGCGTTCTATCTGGCGGGGACGTCGTACATCGTGAATCCCATCCTGTACGGTTGGGCTAGCGTCATATGTCAACGTGGCGGTGACGATGCCTCACGATCGGTCATTCTCTACATCATGAGCATGGTGCAATCCATACTCTACACATTTTGGGGTATCGTACTCTACCCAGCAACCGATGCCCCATACTGGAAGAAGGGATACATCACGATGATTGTCGTCGTGTTCGCATTCTTCGGAGCAACGGCAGCAGTACAATGGGTGAGTGCATCGACACGGAGATTCCCAATGATAATGGAACTAAACACAATTACAGCTCGATCAGAGATCGCAAAAGACCGAAACAGACGATGAGGGCATCATCCAAGTGAGCGAAAGTATTGACGATCGAAACAAAATGGATTGAGATTTGGTCACTGTAAAGCGAAAAGTCACCTCACAATGCGACATGTTCGACATCCCAGCGGAAAGACATAGGCTTCAAGGATGGCTCTAAATTATCAAACGTCCTCAATATCTCATAGCCTCAGATGCATACTGCCTCCGTGTAATCCCCCAGTAATCAAAAAGTCGCTCGCAGTAGTCCATGCGCCAGCATCGCTCAACAACCAAACTGCAGCTCCGGCCAGATCGCTCACCTGCCCTCGTCTTCCCAGAGGTGGCGCTTTCTCGAAGACGTCTCTCATTACTGGGTTCGTTTCGGATGTCGGACGACTCATCTCCGTCTCGATGTATCCCGGAGAGAGACTATTGACTCGTATCTTGTGTGGCGCCAGTTCGACACCTAGATGCACGGCGAGCGCTTTCACGGCGGCTTTGGAGGCACCATACATGCTGGTATGTTCCTGGGGCGTTGTTCCGTGGGCGGTCTGCGAGGCGAGAAAGAGGATTGAGCCGCCATCCCCATGGTTGCGAATGTATGATGCCGCCAGTTGTGCGGCAAAGTAGGTACCCATGACCTGTGGTTCTGTCATAAGCATGTCTATCTTAAGCAACATGGGTGTCGAGACCCACGTTCACATTCAGTATCTTTTGACATTGATCCCATTCATGCTCGAAAAATGGCTTGTCCATCGCAATTCCAGCAGCGCAGATGCTGGTTCATGTTAACGCCATGTCAAGAAAATCACATGGGCATGGAGTACATGCCAGTTATCAATACGTCCGAAATCGTTCACGACAGCTTCCATGGCACTTTTCATACTCTCATGGTCCGTTACATTGGTGGTGTAGTACTTCCAAACTGTGTTGGTATCTTTTTTGGCCGTCTCGAGATTTCCAGGCGGTTGCTCGGAAAGATCGAGAAGTGCAATATTACTGCCGCATCCAGCGGCGGCTTCAGCTAGGGCAAACCCGATACCTCGCGCTCCACCTACAGATGTTTTAGTGTATCAAGGCTGCGTCAGGGACGACAAGATGGCTTACCAGTTACCATGGTCACTTTGCCCTTCATGGAAAACATTTCGAGCGCCGACTTGGGTGCGGCTGCAGACATGATGGAAAATACGGCAATGTGAAGAAATAGAGAACCCCACAAGATTTACAGACTTCACTTTTATAAGGCTCTATTTACCCCTACCACTGTTGTCACCTCCGCATAGGATCAACAGCTGCACAAATATCATCCCGCGGCATCTTCCCCACGTGTGTCGACGCGATAGGACGGATTATGAACTTGCGAACATCGAGTTTGTCAAAATGTTCTGGAGGCGTAATGGCAAGAACAACCATTAGCCAATGGGAGACTCGGATAGCGAAAGCTGGGGTATATGCAGCTAGATGGTAGTAAAGGATAGGAGAAGCGGTGGTGGCCTCGCGCTCTACTTGGAAATTGTGGATGTTGTTCGCTTTGGGAAATGCTTCCGCTTCCGAAGATAGGTATGTGGAAGAAGGAACCATGGTTTCTTGTTAGTGGAACGGAACAGATATTTCCCAAGTTTTTCGATTCAATTTGGAGGTGTGATGGCTTTGTTCTTGGGGGAAGAGGTGGCTGTCACTCATCACCTTTGCCTTTGCTACAGAGTTGCACGGCAACGCACTAGTTATGCCCGACTTATGAGACAATTTAGTATCAAACAGATGTAGACAAGTACATAGTTACCCAATCAACAGGTGATCACGTCTGAACAAGACATAATCAGCATACCCAGTTCGCTTGTGCTCAAACTGCAGGCAGGGAAACGGAAAGTCCCGCGCTCCACTGAAACGTCTTCATGGGCATCTCCTGGGTAACTACAACGCAGACGTATGTGATCAGAAGTCTTGTCATTACTCGGACTTGCCGAGTCGCGCGAGAAGAGGTCATCCTGGGGATATCAGCATAGAACGACTCAGACACAATGTTTCTTCGACCAAATACTGCAGTCATGTCCGTTGTTCATGCGATCATAGCACGGATCACAGCCTCACAGGTCGAGTAAACATTGTGGCGCATGTGGAGTTCCTAGACATATAGTAGGAATTATAAACAACAATGTCCTTGATCCCATTTGCAACTGTTTCCCGATTGCGGCGGCTGTAGATATAGTAGCGCGCAGGATGAGACTCCGTTTCTTGGTAGCGTAACCAGAGTAATTGGAAGTGGGTGATTGAAGGCACGCTATCGGGCTCTGTATGATAGTCTGACTCTGCTCGTTGTAGCATCTACAGGCTCTGGCCAAACCTAGACGCTCAAAGAAGGCTCCTTCGAGCTGTGTGTAGGATCTGGAAGGTTCAGCGTTCCTTGGGATTGTGGCTTGTCCCATGCCTGCACATAAGTAGTCGATGGCCAGGCACGCACGCTATACTTGATGTCTCGAAAGTTGTTGTTTCAGAAGTGATGGCCTTAGGCAAAGAATCACACATATGCTTGGCGAAAATGTCATGATGAGGAAGGTATGGGGGTAATGAGAGGATCGGCAACGGCGATGGGCGTATCCGGTATCGTCTTACGTGGGGTTGAACCAAAGGAGTCACGGACAACGACAGGCTTGGCACACGTCTACCGACCGCCAGCACCACGCGGTTCTCGCAGTCCTTCCCCCACTCTGTCCATTTCACCAGTACGCACCCGAAAAACACTCAGCGGGTGTCTCTATCATCGGCACAAGATCCATTGCGATAGATTTTTCAAGTTCAATTTCCTTTCGCTCTAACGATGCCTTGGCAACGTCTTTAACCGGAGGTGGGGTACGGCCTGCGTCAATGCCCAAGGCGTGAAACGCGAAACGTCGCCTCGATTCATTCTGGCCAGCCTCATTACCTACCACCCGCTGGGCCGGAAAATGTCTGCTCGTTAGCGGTCGCGTACGTTCGCCCACAGTTCCCGCTGACGATGACCCTTCTCAAGCGAAGCTGATCTGCCGTATTCGGCACGTCACGTTTCAGATTCTCGTTCTGCATTGATGCTCGAACAACCTGAGTCTCGGATGAGGCCTAAGGCCCTTCCCGCTCCTTTGCAGTACTCTCTTGTGCGAGTAATGTACCACCGTCATGGCCACAAGATGGGCCTATATCAACTCCCAACTATGAAAACGCTCATGTATCTTCCCTGGTTGGAGCACGAACAGTCATGGGGTGAACAGCCACTTGACAAATGAAAGAGAGGCTAACGCCTAGACCCTTCGCTTCGCTGCGAAAAATTGAAGGATACAATGGCACATCATACCCGTTCCCGGCCCGTTTTCGCGACAACTTTCGAACTTGCTAACCATGGGTTGGTGCATGGGAGGAAAACCTGCCGAACTGCTTGCTTCTCAGCTAGTATGAAATAAGTATGAAACTCCTATCTTTTCAAGCCACAGCGGCCGTGACATTCTTCCTTTGTCGTTAAGAGCTGGACTCTGAGTCTGTCGTTACTTTCATATGTAGTGGCGCAGGTTCTCGCCCCAACTTCTCTTCTCGCTCGTCTTTAAGCAGTGCACGGTATACTAATATTTTTGCAACGCTTTCATTGTCTGGGTATCTTTCTTCTGATCGTCGTTATGGCGCAAACCGCTTCCCCATCTGTGTTTTTGCTGCGCCTACCAGATCATCAATTCAGTGTTGATCCCACAGACTACGCTACCGATGCGAAAGCATGCGCTACGACCAAAAAATATATGCAAGATCTCTTTCCAGGCCAGAATAAGCCTCTCCCTACACCAAAGCCAATGGTGACGAATGCTCGTTCCGCTCGGGCAAGGCCCTTGCGTGAACTTCAGCGACGACGGCTTGTTGACGAGGGCTCTTCAATTCAGGCTCGAGATGACAAATTCGACGCAAGATCCCTGGAGTGCCTCATCATGCTCGACGAATCGTCTGTCAGCGGGACTGACAAGTTTTCCCCGTCTTTCAACCCGACCACGGTTTCTTCTGCTTCTCCTCAGCGCCGCAACGCGAACATCTCCAAAAGCTCAGTAGCCGATCCCGCAAGGTCTAGAAGAGCGTGTCGTTCACTTCTTCAACTTCCTCAAGGCATCTTGGGACACGTCCTAGCTTATGTTTTCGCTGAGGAGCGAGCCGTATCCATCACACCCTATCAATCTCGAATCGTACCCCAACGCCGCCGACACCGCCATGGCCCCAACGCAGTCGACATAAGATCTGTAATGATGCACCCTGCACTCATTGTCTGCAAGCCAATGCGCGACCTAGGACTCAGCATACTCTATCGCGACAATCTTTTCCTCATCGACTTGTGCGACATTAGCTGCACAACACCCACAAGCGAAAAAGAAGCGGGCAAGTACTGGGACTGCTGGACAAGTGGACATCCACCCCAAATGGTGCAGACGGCACTCACTCGCGCTTCGAACTTGCGCTTTCAACTTCCTGTCCCCGGCGCAGATACTACGCAAGTACGAGGAGCAGTAAAGCGGAAGAAGGACCCTCAGGAAGACCGATGCATCGTGCTAGAGTCTCTGCGCAAAGTCACATCCCTCATCACCGGGTTACCCATGGCTTCGCAGCCAGAACGGTCCCGTTCCGCCAGCCCGGCAGCGCCCAAGGCTCTACGTCGCAAGCTCAGTCTCCGCAGTGCAAAGCGCCACGACTCCTTGGAATTCGTCTGTCGAGGCGACTCTCCACCACCGCAAGCTAGGGAGCCGTTGATGACGCTCGAAGTTGTGCTGGTGAAACCTGCCGTAGCAGCAGCAGTACATAGCCAGACAATGGACATGATTGCGACTTGCAGCGCCATTCCCGTGTCAGGCAATCTCGAATATCACCTCGAGCTCGAGGGACTCAGGAAGCTGTGGGCAAAGCGGCAGAGTGGGAGGTGGCTGGGTAGCGAGCCTGACGGAAGCAAGTTATTGTACGGTAGGTTTGAGACGTGAAGTCTTGTGCGTGCGAATATTGGCTGACGTCTGTTAGATCTACGAGCTCTAGGACAGTCGTGGATGAAGATGGAACCGACCCAGAACACCAACAGGAGTAAAGAGGCCAGTGCGCAGCCGTCGGCAAGAGCAGACGTGGCTCACAGGCAAAAGACCAAACATGCTCAACACCCCTCTGGTGGCACGCACGACAAGCATCCGCAGGTTCGGCAAAAAGATGCACGAGCGCCTTATCATGGCAGCGTAGCGAAGAAGATCAGGGACATGGAAAGTCTTTCCAAGATCACACTGCTAAAGGGCAATAAACAACCACCGACGGTGGAAGAGCTTCAACAGATTGCCGCGGATATCAGAAGGGGAGTGTATTAGACGTAGGAATGAAATGACTTTTTCTTGCTTGTCACTTTCGCCCTTTCGAATAGCTTGTTTCGAGAAACCACAATGGTTCAAAGCGTATATGCGTAGAGATGATCGATTCCTGAGGTCTACTGTCTTGAATCTCGAGTCGTACAACCAGCAACAACTCCATCTAAGCCTTGCCATCTGAGAATTGAATAACGGCCCATTTGCCACTCCAAGCCCACTTCCTCGCTCCGCTGTCCCCGCCACCACCCTCCATGGCTTTGATGCGCTCATCTTCGCCTTCTGGCAGTCCAACGACAACATCAGCTTTGCAAGTGCGGAGAGCCAGAACGCGGAGGCCTGAACCAGGTCCCATAGGGCCGATGGCTTCGGTGAAGGGCGTAGTCGCGGGCCATGCAGCCTGTTATCACGTTAGTAATATGGAAAGCGAAACCCCCCAAAGAAGGCACTTACATCAGCAGTAAGCTTTCGGTAGTTCAAGTCACCCTTGAAGATGACCAGCTCGCTCTCCTTCAGGTCCTCATAGAGCTCAGGCTCGGTCTTGGGAAGGCGCCAGTAGCTACCGGCTGCTGTCCAGAAGTCGTTGGGTCGGAGCACTAGCTGGCCTTCGGCGTGCATCGTGCTCCAGTGCTGGAATAGGAATTGTAGGTTCGAGCCCTCAGTCTCGGAGAGCGGCACAGGCTCCTTTCCAGTGTGTTTCTCATCTTCCGTCAGCTTGCCATAGAAGCTGTGGGAGTCGGCCAATGCAGAGAGCAGCGCGCCAAAGTCGGCTGGCAGAACGTCTGAGACGAACCAGGGGATAGACTTGGGGTGAAAGACGACGTTGGTAGCCAGGCCAGAGGCAACTAGATAGCCGGCCAAGATGAGGTCGACGAAGAGTTCGAAGCCAGCGTTGTCGAGCACAATGTCGACGCGTCGTTCTTTCTTACCCTCTTTTTGCGCGGTGGTAAGGATCTTGAAGGCCTTGTCCAAGTCGTTGACCAAGATGTTCTTCTCGGAGTTTTTACGCGCTTCGGAGCCCTGCAGCTTTTGGATATCCTCATATGACAGGTTCGTCAAGAGCGAAAGATCCGTCGCGTTGCCCCAAAGACAAATCTCGCACATCTCGGTGAAGAGGACCTTCTCAGCAGCCTCAAGCTGCTCCTGAGTCTGAGCACCACTGACGGTCTTTTTCTGCTCAAACTCGCTAACAATATCCTTGTAGCGCGCAGCGAGTTCGAGAACGGCGGGGCGGGAGGATTTGAAGGTTTCCATCTTCTGGCGGGCGAAGATGTCATATGAGCGCCAGGACTTGGTTTGCTTGAAGATGCTCGCTATGCGTCTTCCTATGGCCGTTAGTCATTGCACAGCTTCGCGGGATGGTGGTGCTTACCGGTACAAGTAGCATTCTGCGTAAAGCCAGGGTACGTTGTGCCACTTGGGGTTGCCTCTCGCCGCCAATTCCTTGTTGTATGCCTCGACGTCGCGCTCGCCGTCGTCGGGGATAGGCGTCAACTCGCGGTCGTGCTGCAGTTCGTACTTGAGCTTGGCCAGCTCAGCGACAATCCATTTGCCTTGGTTGACAGCGGCCTCGTCCTTGGTTGTGTGCAAGGAGCGGTGCACGTCGTCGATTCCCTGGGTTATGATGACGGGCCATCGTGAGCGCGCCGATGTATGCGCAAAAGAATTGGCGTCGTTGGTGTTGTATTGCGCTATCCATGGTCAGTACCTCTCATTGGATAAGTGCGTGGAAGACGTACTCGCTGAAAACGTATCAAACTCCATGTTGGCAGTGCGATTGCTGTTTCAATCTAGGAAGAAGAGGACGTTCTATGTACCGTGCGAGATCTTCAGTCATGACGATAGCGGGGCCGTGACCGCGCTCCCAACTTATTTTGCAGGGGTCTTCGGAACTACCCATTGTGGTCAAGACAAACAGCTAATCTGTTTTGAGCATAGCTTCCGCTACCCCTCGTGCCTTACTGTCACCCAGGCTGCCAGGCCGCTCCACAAGCGTGCGACTGTCATCCACCTCGCCATGGGAAGACCGATGCCGCTTCCGATGGAGCTTGTGCTCCATGCTATGACTTGTTTGTCTGGACTCGCGCCAAAGACTTGGGGGCATTCGTCGACGGGTTGGCAGGCACGAAGCAATATCAGGTTTTCACTGTTTGCACGCTGGCTTCTTTCCGACGAGATATCGATGACCTTCAATGTTGCCATGTGGTTTCTCATCTCCTATTCTGTACCTGGGGCGCAATCAAAAAAACTAGTCATCAATATTCCATCGCATAGCTGCTAGGAAGAAGATGACAAAGAGAAAGTACGCGCAGTGTCGAGGCGTGGCTTCGAACAGCTGGTGAATTTGGAAGAATTTGTTAGCATCGAGGATGAGCTCTACCTTGACGTTACAGACATGGAACACGCTTTTGATTGGTCGACATGGCCCAAGCTGAAGAAGATGGTGCTACGGAATTCCAACATTGATGAGGAGCTTTGGCATCGCGTCACCGAACATCCTTGGAGATTCTTGTCTTGTCCAATCCTGACGCTCTCGAGGATGTGAATCCCAAGGCTTCATACCTCGGCCACTCTGATCGGAGCTTGAGAGTATTGTTTTGCACCACGCTAGGCTTTGGCATCACTTATTCCGATATACCATATCTCCAAGATTGGAGAAGTCTTGATCCACAGCAAAAAACAGTGCAGTTACTCCTTCGTTCCCTGCCTACACTTGAGGAGGATACCCTCCGAGATTCTTATCAGCAATACATCAAGACAGCCGCTGAGGCTGGATCGCTGTGAGACTGGGAGGGCGAAGCGATTGTGCCTCCCGTTGAGATGAGTATTATTTGTGTAGGTCAGTAAACAGTCGAACCAGCCGTCAATTCCTCTTCTCATTGGGGTATCGTAATGATTTTAGCTCCGTCTTGGACTGAGTTCCGACCAATGCTACCGGTTCATTCTCACAATACCATTTGTCAAATCTCATCCAACGAGTGGTGATGATACACCCTATTGTGTGCATCTTACCCTTAAATAAAGAATACAGACCGAGCGGGTGGCGATGAAGAAGATGGGTAGAATGACGCCGATGTATTACCGAAGGTGGCTGCAAAAAACCGCCTCTGCAGTCCGCCGGAACTACCACAATTATTGGGACTGAGAGAACAGGCAAAACATTAATAACATGAATCTCCTTATCTGGTATCGAGACATTTTACAGAAATCCAGAGCAAAGACTGATTGCAGCCGCTGTGTTGATGGGATCACGCCGCTAGAAACGCAGGGTCCACCACCCCAGAGCTACTTTTGACGAATCACCGCGATGCGATGACATGCTCGCTTGGTCATGACGTTGCTAGCTTAGGCGGGCCGTTTGCGTTCAGATGTACCTGCAGGAAGTTTAGCACCGTGTATTTAGGTTTTCCTAGACGACATTCGGACACCTATCCAATACCTCGCTGAGACCCAATTGCAGCATATCGACACATGAAGGCACTCCGAATCGGTTTGTGCAAGCCCGAGAATATCTTCCGGGCCAGTTTACGCACCGGCTTTCGCAACACCGTCATTGTACACCAACAGCGGTTTTTTACTAGACCTACCCCTAAGATGAGCTCAGTCCCGAACGGAGATTTGAATAATACTTTGGCTGAGCGCGCAAGGGCCGAGATTGCGATTGACCCGTCGTACCAAGGCCGCTCACTCGCGATACCACCTTCTGAAGATGATGCCGATACGCGGAAGAATTACCGACCCTTTATCCTAGAGGGAGAACATGAGAAGGAGGATTGGGTTGCCCAACTAGAATTGAGCACTGCGTTGAAAATGGTGGAGACTCAGGTCTTGCAGCGTGGCGAAGAGCGACTGAAGGTCGTAGTTCTTCATGGAAGCATGCGCCAAAGGTAATCCACATAGCGGAGAATTTCCCACGGAGGTAACCGAGCTAAAGGTCAACAGATCATACTCGCGATTGCTAGCATACGAAGCCAGCCGTATTCTGTTCCGGCTGGGCTGTGATGTGCGAATGTACGACCCTGCAGGTCTACCCGTGAAAGACGACGTCCAGCACTCGCACCCCAAAGTCCAGGAACTACGTGAATTGAGTAAATGGAGCGATGGGCACATTTGGATTAGCCCCGAACAACATGGAAATCTGGTTCGATACCATGCTACCTGTATGCCACAAGCACAGCTAACAAACGATGATTAGACCGCAGTCTTCAAGAACCAAATCGACTGGATACCTCTGTCTACGGGCTCGGTGCGCCCGACCCAAGGCCGCACACTCGCAATAGCACAAGTAAACGGTGGTTCGCAGTCGTTCAATACCGTAAACTCGTTACGCATCCTCGGTCGCTGGATGCGCATGTTCGCTATCCCGAACCAGAGCTCGATCCCCATGGCATACAAGCAGTTCACCGAGGAGGATGCAGGAAGCAGGCTCATGCCGAGCGGCAACCGCGATCGACTCGTTGACTGCATGGAGGAGTTCGTCAAGTACACGATCGTCATGAGACCGCATTTTGATTTGTTTGGTGACCGGTATAGCGAAAGGGAGGAGAAGCGAGTGAAGCAGGAGAAGGAAGAGAAGAAGCCTGCTCTGGAGACACAGCATGCTGTTCTATCAAACAACGCAGGTCCATCGAATTAGTACACTTTTGCGCTGCATTCATCTTCACCGTAATCCAGAAGTCTGGTTGCACAAAACAGGCCGTTGGGTATTGTGAGCATGGGAGATGAGGCTAGAATTAGTAGTTGACAAAGAGACTTTGCACTCGCGAACTAGCGTCGTCGATCACACTGGGGTAGTCACACCCCCGCAATCCAACAGTGACATACCATCTACCTGCGAACATAATCCCCGAAAAGAAAGGAAGAGGAGAATCTCATAGAAAAATCGTGCTAGTCTTCAATGTCCAAACAGTGCACATCGCCAAAGCCTGACCGTCTGACACCACCACCTGCCCAGTTCGATGACGTCGCAACTGAAGCCGCGCAAAGTGCCAATCATGTCCCTCCGGATGGCGGTTATGGCTGGGTGTGCGTCGCGGCATGCTTCACAATCAATTGTCACACCTGGGGCACCGTTTCTGTGAGTACATTCTGAGCTGACATTGTGCTTGCAAGACATCTCTCAATTTCCCCGTCTTGACCGAAAGCTAACGAAGATCAATATCAGGCCTACGGCATCTATCTATCCCACTACCTCGCCGACGACTTATTCCCCGAAGCCTCAACCTGGGACTACTCCTTCATCGGCGGCCTGAATTTCGCCGTCGCCATGTTTTTCGCCCCGTTCATCACAGTTTTCTGTCGGAGATTCGGCATCCACGTCGTCATGTGCTGCGGACTGGTCTTTCAGCTTGCAGGTTTCATTGCCGCTTCCTTTGCTAATCGCATCTGGCAGCTGCACATCACGCAAGGGGTGCTGATCGGATGCGGTATCGGGTTTTTGTATATCCCTTGCCTGCCTGTTCTCTCCCAGTGGTTTGAGCGCCGACGCAGTCTGGCGAACGGAATCAGCGCGGCTGGGTCTGGAGTTGGCGGAGCAGCGTTTGCTTGGGGCACAGAGGCGATTATCCAGCGATTCGGTATTGGTTGGGCGCTGCGTATCACGGGAATCATTGCGTTCACTGCGAATACTACCGCAACGGCTTTCATACGCGATCGGAACAAGGCAATTCGGCCATCTCAGCTAGGGTTCGATACGAAGTTGTTGCGGAGGTATGATGTGCTCTTGTTGCTCGCTTGGGTTTTCATTAGTATGCTGGGCTATATTGTCCTGCTTTTCTCATTGTCTGATTTTGCGTTGTCTATTCGACTGTCGCGATCTCAGGCGACGGATATGATCGGCTTGCTTAACGTCGGTACCGCGATCGGACGACCGATCATCGGCATCTTTAGCGACAAATGGAGTCGCATAGACACGGCTGGCTCGCTGACATTGTTATGCGGGGTATCGTGCATTGCATTTTGGTTGCCTGCTACGTCGTATGGGCTCACCGCTTTCTTTGTTATCCTCTGTGGGGCCGTCGTTGGTGTGTTTTGGATGGTAAGTTTGTTTCCGAAGTCAACGCTGAAGTCAAAACACGATGTACTAATGTCATGTCTAGACAATCGGTCCACTCTGCGTTGAGGTCGCTGGGATCAAGGATTTACAGTCTTTACTATCTTTGTCCTGGGCGGCTGTCATCATCCCCGTCACTGGTACGTGCATTCATCCAACTCTTCGACTACTTCAATGCCTGACGCCTTCTAGTATCGGAGGGCATCGCTCTCAAGCTCAGACGCCCTGGGTCATCGCGAGAATACCTTTACACTCAGATCTTCGCGGGCCTCTCGTACCTAGTAGCCAGCGCTTTCATGTTTCAATTACGTAGAGTGAAGCATCGGCATGATCGGAGTCCGTCGTCCTAGCAGACCACCACAAGCAGTGCGCCTTAAAGCATGCAGAACGAGCAGTAGCGACTTTGACTAGGACAATTCTTAGGCTGCGAGATGTGTAGCCTATCACCTCTCATCCATAAGCTCCAGTACAAGTGTGTTCTTGACGTTGCAGTCCGTATCTCCGTGACAGCCCAGACTAGCCCTGATCCGGTTTCGGTCCCCGTCACCACGCATCTCGGCGATGATGGTAGCAGCGGTCTCGCAGGAAATCAACAATCCGGTATCGAGCGGTCGTTCCTTTGGTGCCGAGGTAGGAGGGCAGAAACAACTTGCAGTGCTGGGGCAGTCTGCGTCATCTTCTGTCATGGAAAATGTGGAAACGTTGTGCTCCTGGGCGTTGCTGTCTGCTGGCCTACAACAAGACGAGTCGTTGGATGTAGCGGGCATGCGCGGCTCGTGTTCCGCATCCATGTTAGTGGCTGCATCTTCTTGTACGCCACAAGATTGACGTTGGAGTGTCCTGACGATTGATGAGTTAGTCCGTTGGAGGTTCATGGCTGGCTGTTCAGGAGAAGGGGTTGTTGACGGCGCCACTGGCTGCATGGGGGTATGCGCCGTAGGCCGGGCATGATTCGGCGCAAGCGGTCGAGCAGCAGGTTGCATGCGCAGTCCCACATCGTGTTGGACAGCACCATTTCTTGGCTCTGCCTGGTCGGATCTTCTTTGTACAGGCAGAGCATAGCTTGAATGGATGGGAGGAGCAATCCCGTCGTCAAACGACCGCAGGTACGCGTCGACCTCGTCGCGCGCTACGCCACGGCTAGCAAGCAAATTTCTCAATCGCGAATTCTCCTCTGCAACTTTGCGCGCTGCACGCTGCATATCCTGCGTTGCAGCAATGCCTTTGGCCTCATACTCCTGGACTCGGCGTTGAAGATCCTGGATGAGTTCCTTGCGCTGGTTGCGAGAGCGTCTTTGATTCTCCCGGATCCGGATGGAGGATGGTGTGTCGCTACCCTACTGTGCGCTTAGTGTCACGCGGCCAAGTAAAAGATCAGCGAAAGGATGACACCCACCTTTTTTGACATGTTCAGGTTGCCGTTGAAGATCGGTGGATGATATGCGAAGAACTGGAGTGTGCCTAAGAGCTCCAGGATCAGGTGGGGGGTTCGCGCTAACAACGCGGGAGGGCCGGGTCGCCACATTGCCCAGCCCAGGTAGCTAGGTGCTTCTCAGCGACTCTGATGGGCGATGTACTTCCCATTCAGACTAGATCTTTCGGTCACGCGCTGCACGCCTAAAAGAAAACAAAGTTATACTTGAAGGTTTCTACGTATTGGCGGTGCAGCGGTATGGGAAGACAGTTTTTAATTTTGATGTCCGACGGCCCCATGCATCCGATGCAAACAGCATATGCTACAACGAGAATAGTGTCCTGCGATGCTCTGGCGTGACTTAATCCAGTGTCCACGAGTGCCGTGTGTGAACAGTAGCTATAAAAGGTGTGCAGCATCTCTTTCAGACCAGTATCAACCTTCTGCTATTTTGCCCCCCCCCCCTTCTTATTTTCTATTAACTTTCTCACATTCACAAGATGTCCTCGCTGCAAGACAACATTGACCGTCCCTTCCACTTGGAGGTTAATGGCCGCTTCGTAGTCGATCCAAATGTAAACGACGATGGCCCTGAAGGAGGAGTAAAGCTAGGACAGCCCGGCGACATATCACATGCTGTAGTTTTCAGTATGAAGGACGGTCTTCTGCAATACAAGGACTGGTTTATGGGGAAGCCGACTGGAATGCAGCCTCCTATGATTCCCGTGCCTGCAACATGGGCCAAGAGCACAGAAGGTCTAGAGCGTATGGTGGCGGCTCCTAGTCCAGAAGGTTTGGGCCTTGAGGTTCATCGTATGTTCCTCGTGCACAATGCTCACAGAGATTCCCAATTCTAAGGTTTTGATAGGCACCGTATTTGGGACGATGGATCGTATCATGAATGTTGTCGTCGTTATGGACCCGGGTGTTCTTGCTAGTAGGTCATGACATTGTTCACGTTACTGAATAAAAAGTACTGAGTGTACACAGGCGAGGGTGGTCGTCAGCTGAGATTGAAGTTTGTTGAGTAGATGATTTGAGAAGGACTGGTGGGATCTTGATGAGTTCGAATTGGAATCGATCATATATGTCCAGAAGACCCTCCGATGCAGTCTGAGTACAACCTAGTCATCACCACGAGAAGGCAATGATACAACTCGGTCCCCCCCCCATACACTTCCCTATCTTCTTTGCTGCCGTGTGAGGTTGTATATTATTATCACCACAGTCCTTCAACCTGTTCTCTTTCGGTCGATGCGGATGATTGAGCCTGACTATTTTCTTCTCTTTCACTGTAAGAAGTGCATCTCTGCACTTCCCACGTGATGTCCAGACTTGGCATCCAGTGGGAGAGTACCGCCTTCATCCTCGGCCCTCGCCGATCCGTGACATTTCACGCCTTTACCCCAGACTGATGCCTGGGATCCTCACTAGCGCTCATCACTCAACCCAACCTTCTCACCAAACGACACTCACGACCACAACTCACCGCAAACAGCAACACGCAGAAACGATCGCCACAATGCCGGTCAACTGGAACGACAAGGACGTTCTCGAGCGCCTCTTCATCGCAACTCTTGCTTCGCTAGACAACAAGGTGTGTATATTTCTAAACCATTTCTCTGAAATATCGAGGTGCACAAGCTAAATGTCTTCCGTTAGATCAACATCAACGAAGTCACGCGTATCTACGGCAAAGACATGACCTACCATGCGCTCGAGAACCATCTGCGGGTATGGAAGAAGCAAGCGACCGTGCTCAAGAACGCCGCAACAAGTTGCGAGGGCGCTGCAGAGAGCTCCGCCAGACCACGTGCGAAAAAGGCTGATCCCAGTCCCAAGAGCGGTAAGTGAAGCTGACTTGTCTGGACTATGGAGCATGTCAATCTAACCCTGTGCAGCTGTGAAGTCTGGCCGTATCGCGAGAAAGAAGGCGCCCACTACAACCAAGGTCAAGTCAGAGGCGCTTCTTGAAGGAATAGACGAGGTTCTTAGTGCTGGCGATGAATATGGTGCTGCGATGAGTAGCAAGGAGAGCGAGAGCCTCGACCACTTCATCTAGTGGGAATGGCGCAGGGCACGTCTAGGGACCATCCCGGGATGCATTGATCTCAAGGGATGTTTTGATTTCTAGGTGCATACTGGGTGGTGTGATGTAATCATTCAGCTTTTCTAAGCCTCACTGTGGCAGTTTTAGGGCATTACTACAGCTGATGAGGAAAGGAACGTAGGCCTAAGGGCCATGAGGGGATGTATTGAGCAGAAAGGCTTTCTGGGTGCTTTGGGGCATACAGGGCATGTGAAAGTTATCATTGACTTCCTATAAGTCTTGCCTTTGGAGATTCTGAGCCTAGATTCTCGAAAACATGCGAGCCTGTGACTTATATGGGGGGTTGGAGTTGACACGGCCTTCAAAACCCATCTACGTCTGGGCCCCTCCATCCCGTGCCCTTTTGTCCGCCTTCTTTAAAGAATAGAACAATCTAGCACTATCGACTTTTTACTAGATTTTATTAGCTCCCTCAAAAACCCATGTTTGTTCACCGGAATTTCCTGTGCATTATCCTCATGCAATGCCCCGAAAATGACAAACGGTAACAACGACACCGCGACTAGATTATCGTCGTTCAAGTGCTTATTCCTCCAGAGTCTGCCATAAAGTACAGTCTTGTTTTCATTCAACGTCGTATTACCCCTATAGCAGAGGCGAAATCACCCCAAGTGGACAGGAAAGTCCAAGTCGCAGATGGGGCACTATACGCAGTGCTTCAAGGCATGCTTCCGTATCGCTCGCTATATTGTTGTCAGGAAGAGCGAGTAATCAGAGCGTCGAGTGGTATGAGCGATTCTTCGGTTTAATTTCACTCGAACTAAATGTTGTAGTGCGGGCGGGGGCGTTAGCGGGGTCGTGGTTGTGATGGCAGTTGCGATGGTACGATGGTGGTAATGCATCTCGCATACTTGGTTCGTTTCGTGGCATTTTCGAACAGTGTGCCCTATCAAACATCACACTCATCATTTGTTGCAGCTGCTTCGAGCCTTCCCTCCTTCTCTCCCTATTGCGTGCAACCGCACCTTTCCCAAGTCTGAGCGGGCGGTGGCCTCACTGGCCTAGACTTTCCGCTCTATCGTTGCACCAGTCTTGCCGCAAAACACGGCAAGCACCACACAACATAGGATTTGTTTCTCCGAATGTAACAAAACTGAGCGAGGCGCATACCCACCACCTAGGGCGATCACACCCATCTTCGCCACCCCGCGAGCATATACGTCGAAACGACAGCAGGAATCTTGGAGTATCTCTATACCATCAGGCTTTAGCCGTGTAGATACTCGACGGCTATACAGCTCAAGAATAGACTCTCACTGGTCCGTCACTAAGTACGTTGCCACTGGCACCCGAAATCTACCCTGCCAAATAAAATGACAGAACTCGTTCCACATTTCCTCCACAAAACCAGTTGCGATAGCTGTCTGCACAACCGATCAAGATACCACTTGTAACACCGCATACTTGTAGAACACGGGTGGAAATATTTCGGCCCGTACATAATGCTTCTCTCACTCGCGCCTTGGCATCTATAGCTGCTTTTAAACTGCGCTTCAGAGGTGGGGAGCTGGATAAAAATTATCCCTGTTACTTCTACAAGCCTACTATAGGTATACATAAGCCATCCTCCACTATCCCTCGCAGTGTGAAGCAAAAACTATTCCCTATAACTGCCCCTCACACCACTATCTCTTCGTGAAGTCTGTCCTCCTTCTCCATTGCTGCAGATGCTGCCGCCGGATCCTGTAGCGCGTGCGGCACGAGCTGATCACCAAATAGCTCATCCATCTGTTCCAACGTCTTGCCCTTGGTCTCCGGATAGAAGAACCAATAGCATAAGAATGCGATAATGTTGAAGCAGAAGAACACGTAAAAGTACTTGAACTCGATCGTACTCAGTGCCTGCGGAGAAAACTGGGCGAATATGAGATTCACTACCCAGTTGGTGAATGTGGTAATGGCGTTTCCAAGCGCGCGACACTCGATTGGGAAAATCTCAGCCGGATAAACCCAGGAGATGATACCAAGCGGTGTGTAAAAGAACGAGAAGAGGAAGTTCATGGCGACCATGCTGCGTAGCTGTGGGCCGTTGCTAGGGTCAAAGTACTGCCCTTGGACAGCATTGACCAGGAGAGCTGCGGCAAGTCCCGCTGCAGAGATCAGAAGCGGCTTGACACGCCCGACTTTGTCGACTAATGCCAATCCAATAGTACACCAAACAATTGAAAGAGCACCGCTGATTCCGATGATCATGAGTGATTCTTGTGTCGAAATACCGAGAATATCGTAAATTCGTGGGCCGTAGTAGTTGATGACGTTGATCCCGGAGAGGGGCCCAAAAGCTTGCACTCCACAGCCCAGGAGAAGACGTTTGCGCCATGATGTCTTTGTGAGGATTGAAGTCCAGCTGATATTGCCCAGGGCGCGGTCGGCAGCAATGACGTCGCGAATCTCGCGGAACTCCAAGTCGATTGTCTCAGAATCATGGCCCTTTCGTAGTTTTTGTAGTGAGGCGATTGCCTCCTCGTGGCGGTCTTTTTCCATCAACCATCGGGGAGACTCCTGTAAGAAGAAGATACCGCTGACCAAAACCAGCCCTGGGACGTTTTGGAAAGCCAGTGGAAATCGCCCTAGGGTCGGTGAGATACCGAACAAACATTTGCGATGCGTTTAGAACAGGACTTCCAGCTGCCTTCTCGGGAAAACTTACAAGAGAATTGCGTGCTGTTGAACGAACAGCCATAGCCGAGCCATTGCGCAACGAAGAAGCCCCAGCTCAACATCCACTGCAACAACCCTGAGAGCGTACCTCGGTATCTTGCCTCGGAGAGTTCACCAGCGTACATTGGAATGGTGGAAGTCAATTGGCCTACAGCTACGCCACCAATGAACCGACCAACAATGAGCATTGCCATGTTCACGGCACCTGCTTGTAATGAACTGCCAAAGATAGACACCACTGCGCCCACGAAGATTGTCCAGCGCCGCCCCAGTATGTCCGCAAACAACATGTTGAAGACGGTACCAGCGATCGCGCCCCCTTGGAAGGCCGATACGATACCACCCGTGGTGGTATCTGACGGATCATTGAAGTATTCTTTGAAAGAATCAAGCGCAATGGTCGATGTGATGATACCGGAGTCATACCCGAAAAGGAACCCTGGAGCATCAGATCAGTATTCGTTGGGCTGACGATTGATGTGCATAACCTACCTCCAGTAGCCAGGAAGATGGCAGAGAAGACTGTCACTGCAAGACCCATCTTTGCGATTTGATATCAAAAGTGTGGAGAAGTGGATCTCTCACCGTGCGCATCAATCCTATATGTACCACTGACGACCTTCGTTGCAGCTACTTCTCCACAATGTCATCGGATTGCACTGCCCCGAGATCTGCGTTGGCTGACACGTGCATTTGTGATTTAAATGCTTGGTAACGGTTGATGGCCGCGCCCGTAAACGCTTGTTCTAGTCAGTCGCGGGGCAATTAGCGTTGAACGCACGATGAGACTAGGGATTTAGACGCTCTTAGAGTCCGGTCTTGGGATCACGCCAAGTCGTTGTGCATTGGTGGGGTCCCCGCACTCGAGTCGGAAGCATCTTCGGTTCGAGGGAGCATGAAGGAATGCTGTCTCCACCTCGGGACCACTTCGGATCTCTGTTGTTAGACTCTCTCACACCGCTTCGCTAGGCTGCATTAGGTATGCTATGGCCGGGGCTAGAGTCCCTCGCGACGTTTTCACCCGAAATTCGCGGATGCTTAGCGCGATGCCATCGAGCTGACGGCTCAAGTAAGCAACAATGGCGAGCGCATTCGACAAGTCGGCTCCTCCCCTAACAACACTCATCACAAAACCCGACTCAGGTAGCACTCCAGTACACAATCGCTACCACTTACCATGTCCTTCACTATCACAAGATGTGGGATCCACGCATTCCACGAAGTTCTTGGGATTGACACGGACAAGATACGCTTCTTTTGGACGCTGCATTCAGATCAAGAAGACAGCCAGCAGACAGCGTACCTAGTCGAACTCTCCACATCCCCAACATTTCAAGAATTGTTGTGGGAGTCTGGAAAGATAACTAATCACAAACAACGAAATGTGTTATGCGCACCCCAAGGAGGCTTTCATTCGGCAACGTTCCATTACTGGAGGGTCACGGTATGGGACCAGGACGAGAAGACGACTATAAGTGGCGTCAATGAATTCTTCACCGCGTATCCGAGATCGACTGGGCTACTACCACCTTATAGCATGAACCAAACTTACATGCCCCATAGTAGTCTCATATTCCGCACATGGTTTGAAGACGAACCGAATCGTTGGAAGGGTGTGTGGATCGGCGACAACGGTGATAAGCCACTGTATGTCCGCAAAGCCATACATCTCGACAGGAAGCCTTCTCGCGCTATCGCTTTCGCTTCAGGTCTCGGCCACTTCAACTTTGCCTGCAATGGTGATCCCGCATCGACGAACGGACATGTGCTCGATCCAGGCTGGACCAACTACCACCGCACAGTACAGTTTGTCGCATACGATATCTCAAACATCTTGCTGGAGGGCGAGAACGTACTAGGTGCACATATTGGAAATGGCTTCTATGCTGGTGACCAAGGCGACGACCGCTTCTTCTGGCCATGTTACGAAGACAACACTTATGTTCGCTACGGCAATGAACTATGCTTTTTTGCGGAAGTGCATCTTTTCTACGAAGATGGTAGCCGGGAAATGATCACAATAGGCCCCGATTGGAGTGTTCGCAAAAGTGCGACTACTCTTGCCAACATCTACTCGTCCGAAACTACAGACCTTAGAAAGTATCCTGTAGGCTGGGATGCCCCAGGCTTCAAAGAAGATGAGCAGTGGAAACCTGCAACGCCGGTCACTGGCCCAAGAGGCAAGCTCAAGTATCAAAGCCAGCCACCTGTCAAACTGCACGAGACTTTCGAGGCGAAATCTACGAAGACACTGGACCCAGGCGTTGTTGCCTTCGACTTTGGCCAAAATATGACGACCATGATCAAGATCGACGTCAGTGGACCAGCCGGCTCGGAGATCATCGTCCGCTTCTCAGAAACAATCGGAGAAGACGGCAAGGTGCTCATGCCAGACCCACTCTTCAAGCAATTCGAAACCGGTGTCTTTTGCAAGATTACACTCGCTGGTACGGGTGTGGAAACTTGGCAGCCCGACTTCTGCTTCACTAGTGCTCGCTACATTCAAGTTGAGGGCGTAGCGTTGGAAGAAGGCCAGGGCTTACCAGTCGTACACTCCCTGATAAGCAGACATGTTTCCTCTGCTGCCCGAAATCTCGGCTCTGTCAAGACGGACAAAGAAGATGTAAACCAGCTAATCAACATGTGCTACTGGTCGTTTGTTAGTAACCTATTCAGCTACCATACCGACTGCCCGCAACTAGAGAAGTTCGGCTGGCTAGAAGTCACACACCTTCTCGCACCCGCCACCCAATACATCCGAGACATGGAGTCGCTCTACTCCAAGATCCTCGACGACATTGTAGACGCCCAGGAGCCCAACGGTCTCTGTCCGACCATGGCACCCGAAATAAGGTACATGTGCGGACCCCTTCACGACACCATCACATGGGGCGGCGCCATTGCTCTTCTCCCCGAGATCCTCCGCTTCTACTACGACTCCACGCACGTCTTCGAGAAGCTTTTCGACCCTTGCGTCCGCTACATGGAGTACATCGCCACGAAAGAGCGCGACGGCGGACTCATAGAGCACGGCCTCGGTGATTGGGGTGTGGACATTGCATTCGGCAATAACCAAGCCAACATCGAAACTGCAATTTACTACCGCTGTCTCCGCAACATCCAGCGCATGGCACACGAGCTCGGAAAATCGGACCAGGAAGCCCGATTCCGAGCATGGGCTGATAGGATATATATGGTATATAATGAGCGCCTCCTTGTTACTGACAAGAAAGAATATCCCTACGCCTTCTACACCTCGCGCGACGATCCGCCACATCACGATCGCAACATGGTGGCACAGGCATTCGCCCTCCAATTCGATCTCGTGCCTGCATCGCACATCTCGGACGTGCAAACCGCCTTCCTGTCTGCATGCGCGAGTGCGAAAAACCGCATTGTCGCTGGTGAAATCGGTCTGAAATACCTGTTCAACACCCTCTCAGATCTCAACCGTCCCGACATTATCTTGGAGATGTGCAGGCAAGAAGAGCATCCGAGCTACATGCGCTTTATCCGAAGAGGCGAGACGACGCTGAATGAGTTCTGGCAGGATGCGTGCAGGAGCAAGTGTCACGACATGTTGGGTACGATCTACGAGTGGTTCTATGAGGGCGTACTGGGTGTCAAGGCGGAGACGGAAGCGTACAGGACTTGGCGAGTCAAACCGCCGTTGAACAGTGAGTTTGGTTTGGTTGAAGGAACTGTGGATTGCCCGTACGGGGCAATTGAAGTCAAATATGAAAGAAGAAATGTGAAAGGCAGGGAAGAGACCAGGATGTGGGTTACAGTTCCGACAAGCACAACAGGATATCTGCTATTGCCAAGCGACAAGTCTAGGGTTGCGAAGAAAAGGTTGGGAAAAGGCGGGTACGATGAGGAAAGTATCGGTCAAAGGATACTGCTGAAGCCTGGAAAGTATGAGCTCTTGCTGTGAAGTGAACGGATCAATCTCATGATATGAATTGATACGATGATTAAACACTTTTACAGGCTACGGATGAGAATAACCCATCACCTTTAGGGTGCGTGACGATTGAAATGGAAACTTCTCAAAGGCTTTACTACGAGGAATATGATCTGGTGTAGTGCTCCGCCCATACTGTCGAACAATTTCGGCCTTACCACAGCTGGCAGGTAGGCTCTTTGACCTTGCACTCGAAACTCTCTCTGAACTCCCGCGAGTTTGCCATTGTGCCCAAGATCCTGGCCCACTTCGGAGCATGAGGATCAGTATAAATACGGTTAATTGCAGTATCCTTGCGTGTCTTGCCGCACCACCAATTGCTATAACTGACGAAGAACATCTGCTCTTGGGTGAAGTGATCCAAACCAGGGAGGTTCTTGTTTGGTGTTTCGGCGGAACGGCGCTTCCACGCTTGGAAGGACGCCGATAGACCGCCTGCATCGGCGATGTTCTCACCAAGAGTAAGGCGACCGTTGACATGTAGGGACTTGTCGTCGGGTCCGGGAACGGTAAAGTTAGAGTATTGGTCAACGAAGCACTCGACCTTATGCTTGAAAGCGTCAACGGTGGCTTTGGACCACCAGTCTGTGTAGTTGCCATTTTGGTCGTAGTGGCGACCCGTGCTATCGAAAGCGTGACTTAGCTCGTGGCCAGCGACGGAGCCGAAAGCGCCATAAGACATATAAGCGGGGACGTCGACGTCGAACACGGGGAACTGCATGATTCCTGCTGGGAATACTATTTCGTTGCCAGGCGGATTGTAGTAAGCGTTTACTAGTGGGAAGCGTTAGTGCACACGTTTACTGGGTTGTGAATATGAGCACTCACCGGTCGGAACGGTCATGCCCCATTGGTCGCGGTCCACGGGCTTCCCAAGAGCCGACCATTCCTCTTTGACGGAGAAGCGACGCATGGCAAGCGCGTTCTCGAAGAAGGCATCCGATGAGACATTGACAGCCTCGTAGTAATTTTCAAGCGTAGGTGGGTCCATGATGTCCGGGCTCTTGGTCGGGTATCCAATTTTCTGGACGATGTTATGGACCTTCTCCACTGCCTTCTTGGTGGTGTCCTTGTCCATCCATTCGGCTGCATTGAGCTTTTTGGCAAACTCGGTCTTGATGTCTGTGATGATGGTGTCGCCGAACGTTTTGGCCTTGGCGGAAAAGGCCTTCTCGACGAAGAATCGGCTGAGGATCCATCCCAAGCCATTGTCAACGTGGCCAACACATGTTCGCCATCGTTCGGGAGCAGAGTCAGGGTCCTGATGTTGTCAGACAAATTGCATGAAGACAGAATGGAGAGGTACATACCTTGCCGGAAAGTACATTTACGAAGCGACGGTAAGGCTTGACAGCATCCGTGTCGACGTAAGCAGAGAAAGACTGTACAGCCTTCCAGATGAAGTAGCTTTGAAGTACATCGTTGGATGTAGCAGCCAGGATAACTGATAATTCTTTCAAGTAACCCGGAGTCATGACGATGACGCGCTCGATTTTCGTGTCTTTGGGGGCCTGGCCTGCGAGTAACGCCTTCAGCTCAATCTCAGGGGCGATTGCAGCAGCCTCATCGATGAGCATTGGGTTGTAGTATTTCTAACATGTGGTTAGCATTCTAGACATGACAGGGCGAATTTGGGTATTATTGCGCCCCGCTGCAAGGGCTGCCCATAAAATGAGGCTCGAATGCGTCGTGTAGTGCTGGTATAGAGACTTACTGTGACATCTTCCCTCTCTTCCTCACTTGGGGAGGCTGCGGCAAGCTTCTTCTCAAGATCGATGATACCCGCAAAGACTGCCTTGTCATGGTCGGGGTAGAGCGAGCTCAGGACTTCAACAGCAACGTCGCGGTATTTCTCAACGAGCTTCTCGTCTTCGTATCGTTCCTTGGAAGGTAGTCCAAAGCTCCAGGGTGCGCTTATAGATACAACAACTGTGTCAGGATCAGTGTCATCGGCACCTGTACCGGCTGTCACAAGGCCAGTGACACCATACTTGGCCAAAAGGAGAATAGCGTCTTTGATAGAGTGGGATTCCGATGCGGTGGTAGGATAGGCCTTTTTGATTTCTTGCAAAACGCGTACAAGAGGCTCAGCGCCGATGCTCTTGATTTGGTCTTCATTAAGACAAGCGTCGTACGCAGCCTTCATCTTGTCGAAGTTCTCTTCGTCCGCGGATTTCGAAACCGACATTAGATTCATGGGTGAGAAGGAAGAATGCTACACAATGGTCAGTTAGGATAGTTGCCATGACTTTTCTAGGAACTCACGTGTGAATCCTTTGGGTAAGGTGCTTCGAGGATATGGCGAAGTAGCATCTGTGAGTTCTCCGACATAATGGTACCCGTAAATGCATCACCCTGGTCGGCTCGGAGGTCGTGGCGATCCCTCCATCCACCGCAGACAAGCTCCTCAAAGTCATCGCAGGGGTCGAGATCCTTGTATTGAGGCGAGAGGTTGTAAAGCACTTCGGATGCAGCATGTACACAGGCTGGGGTCAGGCATAACTCGTTCTCTTCTTGGTAGCTGTCAGTAGGCTCATAGCCGACTAGCACGTGTTAGCCGTGGCGTGCACGTGAGCATTTCGAGATGACGCAGGTACCTTGAGGGAGTCCATAGATGATCAGCGATGCTGTAGCAGCAATGGCAAATAGTCTGCCTGCCGCTTGACGTTTCGAAGAGCGTACTGCCGGCTCCGGGTGTCCCGCTGCGGGTGCAGCGGACCCGAGGAGCGCCTTCTCCGACATGGTTCACGGATAGCAACGGTGATAGATGGGTACGGGATTCAGAGGAGAAGAATAACTGGGGATGATGCCAGCCAGCTGAACACCGAGACGCGATGATGATGATCGAGAGCAAAGTGGTGATGGCGCGACGGAGCTGATGATGAGGATAGCTAGAAGTGGAGATCCGGGGTGCAGCTGGCGCATGTTGGCGCGGAAACGCTAGGGCGGGACCTTGCATATGCATGACTCGCTCTTCCGTCATCGCGTCTCCTGTCAGCTGATTGCCTCTGGACCCAATCTCTTGACATAGGACATATTGTCGCCCTTTCCGACGGCTCTCTTGCTATTCGTGGACGCGCAAAAACACAAAAGACTTATTGGCAAGCTTTTACGGCTTTGGAGAGAAGTTGCAGCGCATTCTCGCCGTTTCAGAAACCCAAGTGACCACATTTGGGTCCACAGAGCGAAGGCATTGAAGGGGAAGTAGGTGGAGAAAATGCTAGGATACGCAGAGGTAAGGGGAGAAGGTAGAGGGGACGGGGATAGCGGAGTCCATGGAAGTCATTCACGCATTCAGCAGTCGAGCCGTGAAAGCAATACGGATTTGAAGCCAATACGTCAGATTGCGGCTGGGAGTATTGCGCAATCGCTAGTCAAGGTAATCGTAACTCACCATGCTCCCATGCGCGGGAACAATTATCTATTCGGCTCTGATTTCACTCGCCCCTCCGCCGATAAAAATCCCCCAATCCCCCCCTTCCAAGCAAAAGAACTGAACTCCATACGAATCAACCACCCAGAACTAGAGCGACGACCTCCGAACGATCATGGTGCTGTCACAACCCAAACTCAGGAAACATCCGAAAAAGAGCGAGCCTTCCGGCATCAAGAAGGAACGGGGCGACCTAAAGACTGCAGATAATTCGCGGGTGGAGCAGGCTTCTAGCAGCGGTGGAAACATTGTAGACTCGCCCCAACACACTGAAACCCCGGTGAGACCTACGGGAGATGACTCAATAATCCAAGATAGACTTGATGGAACGTGCTCCCCGGCTAGATACTCAGACATCACACACCGCAACTTCCGAAACTACGGGTCGAATGACAAGACAGAGCCATCAAGTCTTTCTAGCGTACGCAGTTCCGGAGCTCGCTCAAACAGTACAACATCATCAGGCGAAGACGCTGCAGGCGTTTGGTTCAAGAACATCATCATACCAGACGAAGAGACAACTGGTAGCGGACCACTTCGACGTCACCAAGTTCGTCCTCAAACAGGCAAGCCGTTGGTACTCCCATCTATCAACGCTTCTAGCGAAGGCAACAAGATGAACCAGCCGAAAGCTATCGGACCACGAGCCGCGTGTGTCATCATGCCCGCCGGCCCTGATGCCCTCCCCACTTTGAGATCGATGATCGCCGGATATCTGCTTTCGCGCTTACCCCAATATGAGTCTATAGAATTCTCCACGCACACTAAGGGGATGGGTCACGCTTGGCTGCGATTGCGCCTTGGTCAATACGGTCAGCAAGATATGTTCAAGTGGGGAAGTCAAGTCTATGCCTATCTCCGGCCAAGCCCAAGCCCTTCCATTGGGCCTGACTTGAAGATGGAGGTCGAGCATGCTAACGGAGGAGGTGGCTTCAATCTTGTGGAGGTCGATTGGGTGAGCGACATTGATACCGGCAGAGTGGAACTCCTTCCAGCCTTCAGGGAGGCGAACAATAGACAGCAATTATACGCGGTCATCAAGTATTATTTCTTGCTAGCCACGGAGTGCGTCCAGGATGGCGTCGAGCACCACTTCATACCCATCAACCTCACGTTTGTCACGCATTTGGAAGCCGCTTGCAGGGCATTGGGCACCCAAACTTCCCCCTCTGGTGACCTTTCGGAGAATTGGGAATATACCGACGAATATGCATCCCCACAACTTCCATCAAGAAACGACAAACACCACCGTCAGGGGCGCCTATCCAAGCTCCCAGGAGTTGCGAAGGTGCTGCGTGAGGCTAGCAAAGGGTCGGATCTGGAAGCCAACAAGGAAAACAATACTGAGATTCGCGAGCGGACGAGCCCTCCCTCGCGTCCACTCACAAAAGGCAGCGTGAGGTTGCGGGACTTTGACATGCGGCGAAGAAGCCAAACCGTTAAATCTCGCGCCCCAGAGTCCAAGCATATTGGCTCAAAGAGCAAGTGGCGCTTTCATCCTACCGTTTCCTCCGACACGGATTCCAACAGTAGCCAGTCGAGCTCGTTATTTGCGCCGCAGCTCACGGGTCTGCGTCCGTTAGAAGAATCCTTGGCTTTAGGCACCTCTAGTACATCATCCACGTGTGATAGTCTCCAGACTAATGAGGGTTTAAACATCTCCCGAGAGAAAACCCGCAAGTCCACCCACATTCGTCCCAAAATCGCTCGCGTTGGAAGACAGCGATCTTCCCAAGATGATCAAGATTCCCGGTTCGAGATGAGGAGCAAATCGATGGGCTCTTCCTCCACATCTCTCAATCCGCTCAAACGCCGCCGCCCTTCATCTAGCCCCGAAGATACTGCAAGTAGCATTAGCCTGAAGAAGCAGCGGAAGACGGCATCCGGTAGAATCAAGAAACCAAAGAGAGCATCAGGGGACTCGTCCGAGGGGAGCATCGCACGTGCACCACGGGAGAAACGAAATTCTGATCGCGATATCTCCCGTCGGCTTGCCAGGTTAGAGGTGGCTTTCGAGATGTTTAGAGAGCAGCAAGGCCGACGTTGCCAGTGCGGTGTGCTGTTAGAGGATTCAGATGTTCAGTCTTAATCCAGATTAGTCGGCAATGGGAGTCAATATTGATGCCTTGGGGGGGGGGGGGGGAATTAATGGATTTTAGCGTGTTGGTTTCCCAGGCAATACACATAAGCATGCTGAATAGGCGTTTGCTCAGGGTGGCGCGTATAAGAGATGCCAATCCCTTTAGCGCGTTGTGATGACAAGACGAGGTCACACTGTGTATTCAGCAGACTGAATTTTTCAGATTACTACCAGAGTAAACATCATGCAGTAGTGAACCTATCGTGATGCTTTATCAAAGAAAGGAGGTGAATTTAGATGCAAAAAAGTCTGACATGGTGCAGATAGCGTGGATGGTCAAGATACACCAACCCGACTCATACCGTCAGGATACCAGGGTCATTCTAACTATATCGCACCTTCCAACCCACGTGAATCACAGCAAAATAACGCATTCTAGAGCCACTAACAGTCATGTTACTTTCCGGCTCTAGAGAATTCAATCTTTACGAGAAGAGTCGAGAAGCTCTTGAAGCTTTGGACGAGTGAGAAATGCAAGGATAAAAGTGTAGTATGGCAAGACGGCAAGCTAACTAGCTCCACAGTACTAAAAAGTATTAATATGTTCTTCGAGAGAAAACCTATGAACTCCGTCTCCCGTAAGCTCACTCACCAAAATCTCTGACGCCCGCACATCGGCCAGCCTCGGAAATCTTCGATCACAGCTTGGAGACGCCGTCTCCTCGCTTCAATGCGCGCCGCTCTACAAGCTGATACATAAGCCACAGGATCACGAACCATATGCCATATCTTTCATGTTGCTATTTGAACACATCGAATAACACTAGACAGGCAGGCTGCAGGAGGTCAGAGTCCTTCTCTACTCCCCATCGAATGAACATGGGCAAGGTCAAATTGTTTTCCACTCCTGCGACTTGGAATTCAACACGCGCGACTGGCACGAAGACCGGAATATCAGTCCTACGGTGACTGAACGCGCAGCTGCCTTCAAGCTTCTGAAGAAAGGATCTAGGAGCAAGCATGTTGCCCTGGCGGAGTATTACTTCCTTCGAAATCTTACGGCAGCCGACGATAATAATGCTAGGGATAGTGTGCTCAAGTCCGGGACCTCTGTTTGAAAGGACTTTTGCGATAGTTTGAGGGTGGGATGTCGGGAGTTTGAAGACGAGGCGAAGGGCAAGCTGGTCACATCTGCCAGGCAGTCCCGCTCACTGTCGAGTACAGTGGTAGAAGAGGGGGACAATGATGAGGGTAGGAGCATCACTGTTGTCGGAACGAGGCTACAGACACGGGGTCAGATGTCGCAAGAAGTTCAATCCTCGGTTGAAGCTGATGAACAGGGAGCGATAGATATCGATGCGTCTATCCTAGATTAAGACCGCGGTATTTGATCAAATATACTGAGATTGCTAGGCTATTCGCTCACACGGCGACATTATTCAGACTCTCAACGACCTCAATAGCAAGGAAACGGCACTCAACGCGGCGGCCTCGAATATCGATATGGAATCGGATGCAGTAGAAGAGGCGCGCTTGGAATTGGAATTAGAACGCCAAGGGCTCGAGGAAAGGCGTCTCAAAAACAAGGAGGGGAGGTTCAAGGCTGTGGCTCATCGCAAAAAGCTCTTTCCTAGGATGAGCGTCGAGGTTTTCTTCGCATTGGGAAGAAAAATGGAACGTTCACAAGGGGCCAAGCATCGCAAGCTGGATTGAGCAAAAGTGTCCTGTGTCGTATATGGAAGGGCCAGACTTTGTGATCAAATTGGGTCAATCTCACGGGCTGCAGATGGTGAGGTCACAAAGCCCCATCAGCCCGAGTCATCAAATTTGCGAGGCCAGTGGTACTTTGGCAGGGATATTCCCACGCACTGTAGTTCTCTGGCGGCCATTTCTGCCTAGCTGCTATGGCGCAACGGGCAGTGAAAGGACAGCAAATGAAGAAACACCCCTCATCTATACTCCCTCTTTGTCACAAATACCACACTTTCTGTTTTTGCTCATCCAACTAGCTCATTCTACCTAGATCTTGATCTCGGGCTGAGATTCTAGCCAGAGCGCACACAGTCATGTTGACCCAACAGCCAGAAAACCCTTCGTGGGTGAAACTCGTGCGCGACATTGGCGCCGACGCCGCTCTCCTCAACTACCTGCCGTACAGGCGCGCCAAATTCGAGCAACAGTCGAGATCCGCGAGGCCGCGCCAGAACGCATCCTGTAGGGTGACATGATGGAGGCGAAGGGTCAGCTATGGATCTACTTTACCCTCAACCATAACCCTCCGAGGAGCAACCCGGAATACCGGATGATTACGTTCAATACACTTGAACGTGCGCGAAACAGCGACGTTGATATTCGTCTGACCGCCATCAAGGACATGGCGCTCGCATCGTGGCCGTTCAAGCACGCGAGGGACCCGTATGCGATTATTGCTGTTGCAAAGTACTTCTTCATTCGCAGGGGGATAGATAAGCAGCTGCAACAACCGCTGTCATGTGAGCCGCTCAAGGGGGATCTACTGCGCGTGTGTAGCGGATACAGGACACTGTACGACAAGACTCAGGCCAAGAAGCCAATTGTGGCTGCTGAAGGTAGTCTCGATGCCGGGCCATCAAAGCCGCGGGGCTTGCGGCAGCCTTCATATGCGGGTTCTATGGCGAGGTCTTCTCGAGAATCCTCTGCAGCATCATCTCTGATCGCGGGAGTGGTGTCGATTCGGAAGCGTCCGCATAGCCCGGGCCTGAATCGTAACGATCCGTCAGAGCGTCATCTCCAGCCTGGTGCACAAGATATCTCCCAGTACGCGGCCGGTCGCGATTCCGCATACTCTTATCCCCCGTCTACGTTTCTGCTTGCCGAGGAACACCCGGCCCATAGCCATCATAGAGTTCTGGGCGAGGCAAAAGGCTACCCCGGGCCCTTTTCTGACCTCGATCGCGAAGCTATGATGGATCAATACATCGCACTACGCAGCGAGGAGTATGAGCTTGACAGGAGGATCGTGAAGGCGGAAGAAGAGCATCGCAAGGGCTCCGAGCAGATCGCTGACCTACAGGCCGATCTAAACGCCATCAGCGACCGCAAATGGGATCTCCAAGAACGGAAGGCTCGCGTTAGGGTGGAAAAGAAGAAGTTGCAGGTGCGGCTTGACGAGCAGGAGCATCTTGAGTTCGGTTTTGATGCAGGACGTCGAATGGAGAGTAAGCGACAGCGAACAGAGTAGCGAACCCCATTATTGGGTGCCTACTATCGGCCTTCGGACGGGTAGAAAGGTGTGAGAAATCGCGAGGATTGATGAAATTTCTAGAAGATCTCAATGCTAGACGGCTGCGCGTTAGGGGAGCACAAGACTTTGGGGATTTCTATGGGCTGTCTAGTGTCCATTGTGCGGACTGAAAGTTCCTAGAGGCGATTCGACTTTATCACATCAGTTTTGGCATGGTTGGACTACAGGACTCTATCAGACTGCTTGTAACTTCAGTGAATAAACGAGTACATAACTATACGTGCTTGGGTGACCTCCGCGCTGCATATGATGTGCTGTAGTTGACGATTCGCGACGATGTGGAAGATGAGGATGCACAAACAAAGGCATAAGACCCAGAATCCCTTCGTTGTTCGGCTAACGTTTAATAATTTATATCGAAATCAGCTGCATTAGAACTGATGCCTTCAATCGACCGCTACCTTGATCTCGAAGACCAGGAAAATGCACTTCTAAAGCAGTTGGACGCCCGTGACGACCTTGCAGGTGCCTTAAGGCGAGAACTTGCCGAGCTCCAGGCAAAGCTCGGAATAGAAGAACATGAAGCGACTGAGCTTTTGTGTCGCAAGTAACAGGCGGATATGGAGAAGAAGAGGTTGTGAGATGCAATATCAAGCAAAAACGTAAGGAGGCTTGGTCGGCGCGGCGGTGAACGAAAACGACTGAAGTTTCAATAAACTCAGTGCTAGGAAAACGGAGAAACTACATAACCTTTCGTCTTCTAGGAACACCATCTTGATGCGATACAGAATGGCTCAGTAGAGCGGGCCTTCACGAAGGCCATGTTCTGATCATCTTCATAGCACCTTTTCGATGCCGTCGTTCATCAGGCGTGTCACATACTGAACAATTTTGGAGAATCAAATTTTCTTGAGAAAGAGGTTGCGATCCAGGATATTGTAATTGCAAACCGCGGCACAGACTTCATCGAAAACATCCAGAATCAGACACGATTTTCATGGCTATACCCGACAATCATGATGGATTTATCTCCCAATCTGTAAGCACAATGTCTCGAATCCTACTTACCGAACACCTCTAATCCGCGCAGTCTCATTACGCTCGCAACACCCAAGGCTGTGAATTCGGTACCGAGTCCCTAGCAGATATCCTCACGGCTAAGCTGAGAGTAATTGAAAGGCTTTGCCTAGCAGCGAAGAAGAAAGATGAACTGGGTAGGAAAATGCAGACGATGCAGACTGAACTGAAGAAGATCGAGGCCTTCCAAGCCGAGGTTTCCGGAGAGATCGTGGCCTGTAGCGTAGTTAGCAAAGTGTAACAGAATGAAAAGAACACCACTGCATCACCTTCTATAGTTTCGCGCTGTGCCGACGAGTCATCGATTCAAAACTTGCGCGGAAAGCTTCGAAATTCCAGGGTCGTGGTTGGAGGAGCGAGGGAAAAGTTGCCGCCATACGTGATTGCTTCTGGAAAGAGCGCTCACTGGCGACGCTAGTGCCTTCCACTGCAATACCAGGCGTCCTTTCGCCCACGACAACTTACGACTCTTCTACGCCTATTTCGATATCAGATTCTCTCATTCAACCCAGGATCGCGCTGGTGAGATCCCGGGCACTAGTCGGCTCACCTCACAATGCCTGCTGGAACAACCCCGACATACCACCCCGTCCCAAAATGGCCGCTTTACATCAACAAGCTTGAGACGTTGCTCAAGCGCAAGAGTCTGTCAGACGTCTACAAGAGCTTGCCTAGATCTACCGACTTCGCCTTTCATGAGTCAACAGTCTTCCACCAACATGCCTTGCGGACATACATTGGGGAACGAGAACGAAGCAGCGGAGTGAAGGTCCCTGTCTGGGCTTACATCCTGCCTGGAGAAACAACGAAGCCGATTATAGTTTTTCGCGAAGAGCTACCAAGCAGAGGAGAACGACTAAAAGAATGGCCACGCTCAGCTACTTCTTTGCTTCGAAAGGCAAAGGATCTTCTTCCACCATTTCGCTTACTGCAGTACCATCCCAACGATGGTACCCGGGGCATGCGCGGCATGGTTTGTGCGCTTGTAGCGTATTACGCGTTAACCTCAGGAGCGAATGACTGCAGCATGCATTGGGACGAGTTCGAGACGTGCTTTATCGCAGCTCTAGAGCACATTCGCATGAATGCTGAGATTGAGGGCAACCCGAAACAGCATGCAGACGAGCAACCGTCCCTCGCTACTACTGGCAATGTGTCGGCCCTTTCTGGCGACATCGTTGCGAGCAAAAAGAGGCAGTTCTCAGATTTTGTCTTTGATCTCGGCGAAGTCGAGACAGCGCCTCTACAACCACAGGACGATGTTGAGAAGAAGGGCGAAACGGTGCGTGCAGCCATTGGTTCTGTACAAGTCAGAGCTCAAACCAGCTTAGCGAGATGCATCGAGAGAATGGGTAACAAAGCTGAGCTCCTCAACAACATACAAGATGCTCCAGTACAAATCAGCCGCCAATCGCTTTACCCGTCTTACTGGCCTTACCGCCTCCACATCGGAACCCATCCATCGGCCAACTCCAGTGGCACAACATTCGACGTATTTGTGTATTACACACGTCAGAAACCCAAAACCATGGTTGTCCATGGCCAAAACGCTGGTGTAGAGCGTACATGTATGTTTGACAGACTCGCAAAGATAGGCCTCTTCAAGCCGTTTAGTCAACTCAAAGGGAAGGGAACCAACCGGAGTAATAAGGTCCGGTATCTGTCACAGTATTATTTTGCCGTTGCAGCGAACGAGGGGTTTACAGAAGAGCCGCCGATCGACATTCCCAAGGGAGGTCGGGATTCCTTCATATCGGTATGTAAAGATCTTGCCGAGGACACGGAAAGGATTACAGGCAACGCCAGACGTGAACAGAATCCTATAGGTACCTCGAGCGAATTGCACCCTGGGAATACAACGTCTCTTTTAGTGAGGCTCAAGCTGGGTAGAAACACCTTGGCCGGTTCTGCAGGTACCGCTAGCGACGATGACGATAATGGCAAGATTCCACGTGGACAAGGCAAGAAAGATTGCAACAAGATCGCAATATAAGAGAAGCAGATGGCCCTTGTCGACTTTGATTCTGCTTCAGAACGGAGCCATGGCAGTGAACACATCCCTTCACTAGAGCAGAGAAGCAGTAACAGCTCCAGCGTAGCGTCACGAGCTCCAGGCAAAATTGCTGACACTCTTCTCCAAAAGGAGTTGAACGATAGCAACGCTGTCGTCATACCCATGACGCCTAGGCTACCACCGGGCGTGATCGATGCCATTGGCATCGTCAGTGACGGAGAGGTACAAATTGATGATCTGCGTTCGCCAGTCAAAGGGGACAGCATACATAGTCACCAGGCACAATCCATCATCAGTATCAGCAGCTCCACCAACTGCGACCTAAAAGAATTCGCGGATAGCCAGCCTTGTGCTCCTCTTCCGGCGTCTCGGTCCCCTCACCTAGAAGATGATCCAGCAAAGACGTATACTCCTGCTTTGATTGATCTGTTGAGCGACAGCGATGTTAAGAGCGTCAAGGAGATAACGGTGGCACGTAGGGGGGACAACCTTCCGCAGCGAAGTCTCGTAGGCCGTCCATCCGTCAGGCAAGGAAAGAGATGTTTCGAGCGAATTGTGTTGGACTCAGAGGCCGACGATGACTTCGAAGAGACGGATGATGGTGAGTGGAGAGGGGCCTGGAGAAGAAGGTGGCAAGCTAAATAAGCAGGGGATGTGGGGGTTGTAAGATGTTTGAGATGTTTTTCTGGCGATAGGGCAACAAAGCAAGAGTAGGGGTCTGCTTCTGTCTCGTATATGCACATGGTGTTTTGTGAAAAGGCGGGATGTGGTATCCACATGTACAATACGGTAGTCGGGGTCGGCGGCTTCTTCTCTCCTGAGACCCTTGTTTACGCGAAGTGGCCCGAGCTCAATCCCGCGGCATCGCGAGTGGAGCTCCCAGCATCAACACGCCGAAGCAGCCAATTCCCTGTCGCCGTCTGTCTTGTCCTCTCACACCGCCGCCATGCTCTCCGGTATCCTCATCTTCAACCAGAAGGGTGAGAACCTCATCTTTCGCGCCTTCCGCAACGACTGCCGGCCACGACTCGCCGACGTCTTCCGCATCCAGGTGATTTCCAATGCCCAAGTCCGCTCGCCCATCCTCACCCTTGGTTCGACGACGTTTAGCCATGTCAAGCACGAAAACATCTACCTGGTCGCAGTCACGAAAAGCAACGCCAACGCCGCGCTGGTGTTTGAGTTCTTGTACCGGCTGGTGGGGCTTGGGAAGGCATATTTCGGCAAGTTCGACGAAGAGGCCGTAAAGAACAACTTTGTCTTGGTCTACGAGCTGCTGGACGAGATCCTCGACTTTGGATACCCCCAAAACACCGAGACGGACACGTTGAAGATGTACATCACCACCGAAGGGGTCAAGTCAGAGAGAGCAATGGTATGTCCCTTGATGCGCGGCAAGCGCGACTACTGACAGTGCAACAGGAGGACTCGTCCAAGATTACCATGCAGGCAACTGGCGCACTCTCGTGGCGGCGGGCCGACATCAAGTACCGCAAGAACGAAGCCTTTGTCGACGTTATCGAAGACGTCAATTTACTCATGTCCGCGACCGGGACCGTACTCCGAGCCGACGTCAACGGACAGATCATCATGCGCGCATACCTTTCCGGCACGCCAGAATGCAAGTTCGGTCTCAACGATCGCCTGACGCTGGGCGAGGACCATCTACAACAACCCTCGGGAAACAAGGCAGGCGCAAAGGCAACCAGGGCAGCAGCTGGCAGTGTCACCTTGGAGGACTGCCAATTCCACCAGTGTGTCAAGCTCGGCAAGTTCGACGCGGATAGGATAATATCCTTCGTTCCGCCCGATGGAGAGTTCGAGCTGATGCGATACCGCGCCACCGAGAACGTCAACCTGCCCTTCAAGGTGCACGCGATTGTTAATGAGGTTGGAAAGACAAAGGTCGAGTACAGCATTGCAGTCCGCGCAAACTATGGGTCCAAGCTCTTCGCCACCAACGTCGTCGTACGGATACCGACCCCTCTCAATACCGCTCGCATCACGGAGCGAACGTCGCAAGGCAAGGCCAAATACGAGCCAGAGCACAACAACATTGTCTGGAAGATTCCGCGCTTCACTGGCCAGAGCGAGTTCGTTTTGAGCGCCGAGGCTAGCTTGACGAGCATGACAAACCAAAAGGCGTGGTCGCGCCCACCGCTGAACTTGAGTTTCTCGTTGCTCATGTTCACAAGCTCAGGCCTCCTTGTACGCTACCTGAAGGTTTTCGAGAAGAGCAACTACAGCAGCGTGAAATGGGTGCGCTACATGACGAGGGCGGGGAATTATGAAATCAGGTATGTTTATCCATTGCTGTGCTATTTGTGCCTTGGTCTTACCAAGTCTTACCAGGTTCTGAGAAACGGGGGTTCACATGTTACTATTCATTCATACACTCGGTGTTGCATTGCAGGCGTCATGGGTTCGCCATCTAAGATATCCTTGAATATAATCGAAGCATCACAACAGCTTGCAGAGTGTCACGCCTCAGGATGCACAAACCCGGTTTCCAACTCAATCTTACTTTCCAATGCTCGCACGGCTGGTTAATCGCGAGCCTCACTCTCCATGTACATGTAGTCTAAGATCGCCCGGAAGCCGTTGGCGGAGTACGCGGACGACTACCCGGGTGTCTACGCCGCACTAGCTAACAATGATTCGTCTCGGAAGCACGTCGAGAATGCCAAGTTGCAAGGGTATTGTGGGTCTACTACTTATGACGATATTGTTTCGTCGACTTCTTCTCACCTGACTATACCACTGCTATGTCACGGTGTGATTGTTGCTACTGTGCCACTCACTAACGAAGCTGAAACGTTACTCTGATCCATTTTGTGTACTTGTTGGGTGGTATTGTAGCCTGAGGGCGTTTGCTGCCATCTTCGGTGATACTACCCCTTGCACGGCCAAGTGCTGTGCCGCACGCTGCGAGTAGCAGGCATGCGGCCACCAGTTGCTGCTCATGTACTTCAATCATCTCATCCGAGACCTGCTCATACCGGAAGTTTTGGCTCACGGCTAACGCCATGGAAGCTGTCACGGCGATTGGTTTGACTATGAACATCATCCAACTCATCCAAGTCGAAAAATCTACTCGACAGCCAAAGAAATTGGTAAATCGGCCAGCGGCCTTCCAAAAGAAGTCGAATAGTTTCGTCGAGATACCGAATTCGTCTGTCGAGAAATGGACTCAATCACACAGTCCGGTGAGAAATCCAAGTACGACAGCAATTTTCGGAACCAGGTGGCGAACCTGCGCAAAAAATATCAGGGACTATCTTGAACAGCTGGAAGTCTTGGATGATCCAAAGGCTGGGAGCTGGGCTCAGTCTTGGAAAGCTGCGATCAAGATTTGGTGGCGCAGAGGACATATGACAGAGTCGATGAAGTTGATAACGTTGGGCGATCAAATGGCAAAACTCATATCTCTTTCTCTCTCTCTCTCTCTCTCTCTCTCTCTCTCTCTCTCTCTCTCTCTCTCTGACACTACTGCACAGGCAATCCAGCAGGTGCAAAACAAGCATCAGAACAGTGATGAGTTCTTAGCAACGACGAAGCAGTGGTTTCAGACCCAAGACACGATCGACGCATAACGACGCTGCCTTCAGGCACTATACTTCAAAGAAATGCACGTCAGAGAGGGTCGCGTAGACGCAGCTCATCAGCATACATTCGAATGGTTGTTCGATGAAAATCCCGGCCATCAGATAGACACACCTTCCACGAAACATTCGAATGATCCGATATTGGAACAGCGACGAAGTGCACAGGCAAACTTTTGTGCCGGGCCACGATCTCGAAGCAGGAAGAGCGAATTTTTTTTCTAGATATCAGGAAAGCTAGGAGCGGGTAAAAGTACACTGACCAAGTTTCTCGTTAATCATCCGTTACTGCTTAAGAATTTGGAATAATGGGTCGGTTCATACACGCTAGTCAAAGCGCATTTCTACTTCTGGAATCATGGGGAGCCAGTGGAAAATTCTACCGAGTGCTAACTGCGATCACTCCTATGTCAGATCTTGTAGCTACTCGACTTTTTACGTACTATCCGTCAGCAAGAAAGGCTAAAGTTCTGCCTTGCTAGTCGCCCGTGGCTGTCGTTCCAGAAAGAATTCTGTACAAACAGCGATTTCCGTCTACAGATCCACGATTTGACGAGGCATGAAATCACTCTATACATCTGAGAGACGTTGGAAGAAGATGAGAAATTCGTAAGGTCATCCGCTGACGATGCTGGTTATTTATTACTTGTCAAAGAGTTGCTTGATGCCGCAAAAGGTGTGTTCCTATGGGTTCACCCGGCTTGTCGTTCACTTCTGGATGGCATCGGTAATGAGGACCACTCGTGCGATCTACACGTCCGGTTGAGCAAGTTACCTTGAGAGCTTGAGCAATTCTACCAACAAATCCTGGATACTGTTCCCGATTATTACTGGAAGCAAACGGCGCGCTGTTTGCTAGTGGCTTCGAAACACATCGAATGTTCAAAGGCATTAGCCTATGATACAGCAAGATTCAATACCCTCCTCGAAGCTATCGATTCAGCAAGCGCACGGATAAGAGCCTACACCAAAAGACTGCTTGACGTGCCTAAGTCCTTTCACTCACCATGGGGAAAAGTGTCGGTGGGCGTTCCTGAATTACCTCAACATGTCTGAACTATACAATCATCTCATTGGGTGGGTCGCTGAACGAAAACCTCATATGATTTCCTTTCGTCTACCAAACGGGCGCATCGCTACATCAGGTTGCCAAACTTTCCAACATTCTCCAAGCCAATGTAAATACATGTTTCACATAGTAAACAATCAACACATTCCTACCATCCTCATATCAAGGCGTGACCTTGATGATCTTGCCTACACTCGGTGTACCATCCGCATTCATAGCAAACAACAGCCAATACCCGGGCAGCGCAACACCCGGATCCGCAGGAATCGTCATCGTATAGCTCGTACCGCTTCCAGACGGGGTCAAAGGAATGCGCCTCTGATCCGTATTCACCGTATGCGTCGCAGTCCCAAATCTCACCAGCGAGAACTTTGCAACAGCCGCGTTCGTGGTTACGCTCAGACTGGCCCCTACCTTGACGCTGGAAGCAACGCTGTTGATAACAGGACGTACCCGCCTGGTCCCATCAGCGTTCAACAGGTAAGGTGGTACAAAGATCTCAGCGTCGAAATGGTTGCTATCCGGTGTACCGCTGTATGACTTGCAAGGGCCGCACAAGCCACCGCCACCGTTGAAGACAGTGGCGTCCGGGAGGAGTATGGCTACGGAATGATAGTTGCGTGGGATTTGCATCGGGTTAAGTTGCGTCCAGCGGCCCGTTGCAGGATCCCATAGCTCGGGAGTCAGATGCGCGGCGTCGTCGCGGAAGGGTAGGAGACGCGATTGGCCGCCGGTTACGAAGACAGTGCCGTCGGGTAGTGCGACGCCGTTGGCGAAGCCACGCGCAAATGACATGCTTTGTGTCTTGGAGACGGTGGGGTTTGTCTTTGGTGTGCCGATTGTTATGACATATGCATTTGTACGTGCGTCACTGAAGGAGATGTGTTAGTCACTACCAGGATGTACGTGTATGGCATACCGGGAACCTGCTTACCTGTCTTCGTAATCGGCCGCACCGCCAGCAGTCAAGATCTTGCCGGCTACCGCATCGTACATGATCGCATTACCATTCATCGCATGCCCATCGTCGAGCCGGTTGCCAGCTGCAGTAGTGCTTCCGGAACCGACCGTGTCGTACCAGTTCATGGCAATGGACGGGCCAGCTTGAAAGACAGTCTTGTTCTTCCAGCTATCCACTTTGTCAATGTCAAACATGATAGTTGGGAATAGAAACACTTACCCAAACAGCCAGGCATGGTTATCGGAACGCCACACCCCCCCACGATCGGCAGTCAGCATGGGACTCACCAAAGCGTTCTGAATCAGCGACCAGGTATTCGTGCTGGGGGTGTAAATCTCGCCGTTCTTGCCTCCTCTCCCACCACTCCAGGAACCGCCAATGTTGAAGATGCGGCCGTCGGAGCATGTAGCTGTTGATTGGTATCCCCGAGCAATCTGCATGTCCGTTGCGGCAGTCCACCCGCTACCCGCAGCGTTGTAGATACTCGTCTTGGCAGCGTTGCTACCACCAGTAACGATGACTTGGCCATTAAAGTCGAGCGAGATTCCAGGGCAGAACATGTCGTGTGCTGTGTTGGATACCTCCAGTTCGCTGGATTGGCCTGTAACGGGGTCGTAGATGGCTGTTTGGGTGTAGCCTCTTGCGCCACCGAAGTTGTCCTTGGCGAAGGCTGACCATACCAAAAGCTTCCCGTTGGTGAGTAGCGATACGGCCGCAGGTACAAGGGGAAAGTCTATCGTCTTCTCCCATAGCCCCTTGCCAGATGCAGGCGCCGTGTATGCCGTGTCCTGGAAGACATTGATCTCCGCGACGGAGGTCCACTGGTTGGCGGCATTCTGGGCTTCAGATGTGGCAGTGATCCTTACGTATCGTGCCGGCCTGGCTACGAAGAAGGTTTTCTTGGTTGTAGCATCGTTGTTGTAGGTACCGACAGCTACGAGCTTCCAGTTCGTGTTGTCGGTGCTAACTTCGATCTTGTGGCCACCTATCCTGCCGTTCGCGGTACTGCTCGGCCGCGGCTGGATACTGACTGCGTTGATGTTGTATGAAGACTTCATGTCAATTGTAATCCAGTGGGGCAAAGAGTCGACTGGGGTTGGCTCATATCTGGAGTGCCAGATGCTTGTGGCACTTCCATCGAGTACGTTAGCAGGCGGATTGCCCGACTGAAAGCTGTCTGCTGTTGCAGTCCAACCTGAGCGGCTAATTTCGACTGACGCCGAAGTGACGAAGCTGGGAAAGCCGAAAAGAGTTGCGATAACAGGAAAAACCACAAGTAAACGATTCTTGGAGGCCATTCTGGTAGCTGGATGCAGAAGAGTAGTTGATGTGTTCATGATTCAACAACACTCATGAGACATCCCTCTTTTATACGTTCTTATCCTCATCCTTGATTGTCAGCACACAAGCTCTCAACCATCCATCACCGCTGCGCGGTTCGTATCTACGGTATGATGGTGAGCATGTGAACATATCGTGGCTTCGGGCCAGCCTAGCCCCAAGAGGTAATGGAAGTCAGCGATAGCAGATATACCGCGACATACATCTAAAGATAGAAGGAGAAAGGCAATCGCCAGATTATGAGGCGTACAGATCAATACAGAAACATGTGTCAAATGCGCATCCATCTCACATGAGCCAATTGGCGACATGCAGCCTTCACAGAGTATCCCCAATGATAGGTTCACAATCATCTGCAGTATCTAGAATGTCCGTTTTGGCTGTGTAGTATATTAAACTCGCGTGCTAGATGCATCTAGGGAACTTCTAAGCGAGCACCAGACCACTGAACCCGGTATCCGGACCTCGCCTCAAATATACGAAGGAAGGAGCTGAAAAAAGGGCTTTTGATGGAGTTAAGCAGGCGCCTCTTTCAATATTTGGTGCATGTAGAGCCGTGTCGGCTAATTCTTGAGGGTGGGGCGGGACTCGGTTCGTATCGCTGGCCCGGACCTGCATGAACGCCGCCAGCTCTCCAATGACCTTTTGCGTTGCTAGCTTTCCATAATCTCAGTACTGAGTAGCGCGTTCCGTTGCTCAGCTGTGTTCCTGCGTAGTAGCGGTCTAGTCCGTTGCTTCAATCAGCCACATTACGTCATCCTTGGGATCGTCGAGGTCTGGCATTTCTTGGTCGGTGCTCTCGCCGTCGGTGTCTTCACTCCATTCGTCCTCGTCCTCATCGCTCTCGGCATTACTTCCATTCTCGTCATACCACTGCTGAGCCAGACTGAGTCTGCTTCCTAGGATTTGACAGAATGTGTACGATTGGATCCCATGTTCCGCCCTCAAAATCCACCAAATCTTGTCGACCTCGGCTGCGAAATAGGATGCAGGCGTCCCTATCTCGTCACGGCAGACTAACGTTAATACTTTGATATTTGGAATCGCCTTCGCTTCCTCAGATTCCCCGGGCACAAAACCATGGACCCAATCCTCCAACTGTGCGTGAGGGTAGAGGATATCCAGAAACTCTAGCTTCGGTGGCAGATCCTTTGGCCAACATGTCGTGTCTGGCCATGCTCCGGGCGATGCGATCAAAAAAGCATGCGGTAATGAAAGCTTTGTCATTGCCGTAAAATGCTTGAACGAAGTCTTAGGTTGTGCCAGCATATCCAGTAACCATTCCAACTCCGACTCGTCATCCGAGGTTTCCAGTGTGATTTCTAAAGTTTCCAAGGAGTCTTTGACGCTATCAAGCTGGTCTACAAAGTATCCTGCATCTAGTTGAGTGGTTAGGTCGTCACCAATATGGTACCCGTCGTTAATCCTGTGGGGATATGATGTTAGCTTATGTCACAAAGCGACCCAATGATTTGCTCACATAAGAATCTTCAGAGTCCGAAGGCGATTACAGTCGAGCGCTTCGAAGAGTTCACTCAGTTGGATTTCTGCTTTTTGGATGAGCAACCGATCAGCAAATTGCACCGAGACAGTCAGAGCAAGATCCTGTAGGTTTTCAGCACCCTGTAGACAGCCAGGCCCATTCAAGCGCAGAATTGTACCAATGGAGATGGTCTTTAAATCTAGGCTTGTCAAGCTGTCGTAGTGAATGCCGGACTTCAGAACGTGCGTATCGCTGGTCGTGAGGTGTCGCAGGCCAGCCCATGCTGTGATGATTTTGTCGGGTGCTGTCATGCCCCCAAAGAGTCCAGAAATGCATTCACTCGACGGAGGGCCTCGATGATGATCCTTTACCCAGAAATCAAGGTGGGTGAGATTCGGCAGAAGCACTAGTAGCAACCCAGCGAAGCCTGACTCAATCGAGTTCTGGATGGTGCGGTGCCATGGATGCGAGCTCCCACAGCCGAGCACTTCCAGCTCCGCGAGACTTCTTGTGCGCAAGGATTGAAGATCAAAGCCATGCTCCTCGCACAGCTTTGCGACATTTTTGCGAACAGTCCTAACGCGAAGACTTTTGACGTTGAGAGCTAGATCAGAGCGGCTGAATAGTGTGCGGAGTAGCTTGAGCAGCGGGTTCAACTTTGGATGGCAGCCGCACGAGATGAACAGTTTTACGATCGTGTGGAGGGCCTCCTGAGCGGCGGGCCGAAACTTGCGCGATGCAAGGGCAAAGTTTTTCAGGTGTCTAGGCGCAGATGAGTCCGGGAGTTGGGCGGCGATTTGTAGCAACAACTCCTCCGGGAGTCGGTGGATTGGCGGGCTTGCGGAGAGCGACATGGTAGGCCTACGTGCTAACCGTGCAGCGTTGCTGCCACAAATGAAGAAGGGGGCAACTTTAGTCTTCGCAGTTCTGCGGGCTGTCAAAATCGGCCTGTCGTATCGCCAAGAGTACCCAGTCGACGTGGGCACATCGCAAGTTGTGATGGACCGCTTATCTTGTGATCGATGGCGAGGTGGAGCAGGGCTGAGAGGGGTGGCGGAAACAGTCTCACTCGATGACGTAATCAAACGCGATGCAAGTAAGACGCGTCGCGTCGGGAAGGCCCGCTTGTCAAGAGGTGCATTATGGCGGTATATATTTATTACCATCTTCCGCTTTCAGAGAATGCTACGGTGTTTCTGTTCAGACCTTATTGTGCGCATTCCTCTCCCTCAAGCGCATTTTGATGAGGAACAGCAGACTCGTTACAACTCCCAGCCCACACAGCCCTACACTCAGGTACATGGCCGCGCGATATCCAGCCAACTCATCTTGTACCGTTTCTCCACCGTTGTTCACATGCATCTCCACTGTCCCTGCAATACCAACACCAATACTGATGCTATAATTGACAATCGTGTTTACCAGGCTCGCAGCCATCCCTTGATGCCTCTTTTCAACGGCATTACTCATGATCAGCGTAGCGGCAGGAAAGCTCATGTCCATTCCCCATGGAATTATCAATGTTGTTACAAAAGCCTGAGCCCAGTAGATCTGATCGATGGGCATGGTGGCGATGAGTACATTGCCTGTCAGGAAGGCCAGCATACTTATGAGCATCACCCAGCCTGGGCCAATGCGGGAGATGACGTGACCCGTGGTAACAGCCGCAATGAAACCTGAGATGGTAACAGGGCTAATGTGTGCCATGGTAAGAAGTGGAGAGTCTCCACGCAGCTGTTGGAGGAATTGGACGAAGTAGTAAATCCAGATACCTAAGGCGTGTCAGCTTGGCCTCTATTTCTGGAGATTGGGGAGAGAACTCTTACCGAAAGCGGACCAACCACATGCAACGCACGCCATGACAAAGGAGACGTCCGTACTGAGGGCATGGAATGGGATCAGCGGCTTCTTTGATACCTTGACCTCGATCCAAAAGAAGACCGGGAAGAGCAGGATGCCGACGATAAGTAGCACGTAAATGTACGGTTGCTTCCATCCAAAGCCTGGAGCCTGGTTCCAAGCAAAGTTGAACAAGATCATGGCAGTGATGCCGACTGTGGCGCCAAGTAGGTCAAGTTCTCGTACCCTCTCTTTATTTGTGAGCCTACGAACCTCCTCGTCCAGGGGCACCGAAGGTAAGATCAAGGCGGATGCGATGGCGAGGCCAAAAAGCGCGATACCAAACGTCCAGAAGGTCCAAGGCCACCAGAGAAGTGACCAAAGACCGGCAAATGCACCACCGACAACACCACCGCCTTGGAGATGTTAGCGCCGAATAACCAATGCTTCGAGAATATAACTCACCAGGTGCACAAGCTCCGAACAAGGAGAAAACCATGTCTTTTCTCCTCCCCTCTTTGTATGTCGCACCAAGCAGACCAAGCGCATTAGGTAGCAGCATCGCTGGTCCAATACCTCCGAGAACTTTGGCGAAGATGAAAAGTACCTGCCCGCCGTTCCCATCAACATACACACTACAGCCCGCTACTACGTTCCAGATGGCAAACCACGAGTACCCTATGATGAGCATATTCTTGTACCCGAAAAGATCTCCACAGCGGCCAGACAGCAGGATAAAGGTGCCCACTGTTAGTGAATAACCCGCTACGAGCCATGAGAGCACGCCTGGGTCGGTGATGCCAAGAGCGGGTCCTAAGATATGGAGGATATTGAGGGTACCGAGCAGACCGGCCTGGGTAACAAACTGAGCGCTACAAAGCAGAGTAACGAACATGCATTCGCGTACTAGTGACATCGATTCGGCAATAGACTTTGTTTTCGCGAGTTCGAGGTCATTGTAGTGTTTGGACGGGTGCGCGGACTGGTATGAGCCGCGTCGCTCTCCATTTGTGGAGAAGGCATCTTGGGGGAGGTCGCTCTCTGAAGACGAGGGTTGTGAACGCTTTTCGACTGTGGGCACTTGAGGGTGAGCTGTCTCTTCCATCTCTAGGTGGCGTCTAGTCGCTGCAGCGACGCCAATCGCTTATCTCCAGAAAATTCTTGTAGTCGATCAAGGTCTAATATTGTTCAGAGACTTCGAATGGTTTTGTTTCTGGGTCCTCAGGCTGTGTAACGTCGTTGGGGTGAAGAAGTGGCGGCAGCAATATAGGTCAGGCGTATGTCGTATTAGAAGAGAAAGCGCCGCCGTCAGGTATCGAGCAAAAGGGCAATTTTGCGCTCAGAAGAGAACAAAAAAGCCGCGACATGATTGGTTATAAGAGGTAGAAACATTTAATAGATAGGGGAATACTGCAATCTTTCCGCAGAACAAAATCGACCGCCCTTGTATCAAATCCTGGATGAACAACAATCTCGCCCCCGGTTTTACGTGAGCGCGGAATTGTGTCGCGGTTGCAAAAAACAAAAAGTGGAGACGGCCGAACTTCGGCAATCTCCAGGAGTCATGATCGGTCACCGCTTATATCCCCCAAAATCGTGCAGCGTGCGTATCGCGGCGAAAAGCGGGTTCTGGCAGCCTCATCGGTCGAATTAGACCCGGAGAAACTTGCGCGGATTTACAAAACGGCTCAGGCCCAGCCCCACGGCGCCAGGTCTCGCGCCGCGCGGAAGTAAACCCAGCGACGTGGAAGTTCGACGCATGCTATGTATTCCTCCTCACACAAGCATTGTACATCCCCTCTGCCTCTGTGGAGGTGCCGAAAACCTCTACCGCCCAAAGCTAGTGCGCAACAGATACGAAGCTCGTCGTCGCATCCTCCCGGTGGCACAGCACAACCATCCGCGCTTCCGTTCGTTGTGTTCTGTGCACGATACCGCCAATTCACTGTCCTTTCGTTTCGTACACTTTTACTCCCAACAGCTTCCGCACAGCCCAGCTATGGCCACCTACCCAGATCGGCCCGCCTCTCCAAAGCGGCAAGACGTCATCCCGTCCTCGTCGTCTTTCAACAACAGCGTCTTCCCAATTGCCTTGCTGAAACCGTTCAACATCCTCTTTGCTGACCGTGTGCGTCTGGGTATCGGCTGCCATTGTCCAGAATCCTACTACGTGACCTTGGTCGATCTTGTGCGCTAGCCAGCCCTTGTGCTCCCCATTTTCGCTTTGGTTTAGAAGCGACACAAGTTCGGAACAACTGTAGTCGGCTTTGCTCTTTGGCAGCCTGGCGGAGGTGAGTTGGGTGCGATGGGACAACGTTGGTATCTTGTCGACGACGATAGGCGACCACACGTAGGGGTAGGGCGCGTATAAGATTCTTAGTGACAGGCTCAAAATGCATGCGACTGGAAAGTCCAGGCCGAGTGACACGCCCGCCCGCAAGGCTGACCCAAATGTGAGTCTTGGGGGAGTCGTCGGCGTGGAGAAGAACAGTAGGTGCTTTTGGAATGCGGAGTAAATATTACGAGACATTTCGGGGTTTGCCACGTGGAATAGGGTTTGGCGATGGGTAGGAAATGTCATACACAAGCACAGGTCGTGTTGAATTAAGAGTCGACCCTGACCTAAGAAGTCATGACGTCACGCGCCCTCAACACGTCGCCGGGACTACAATGCGAAGACGGCATGTTGTAAGAGTGGTGGGGCCATGGCGAGCATATGGCGGCCTGGCTGGCTTCAAAATATTTTTGGGATCACGCGTTTCTGATCTTTGCGACTTGTCTTCCCTCCTACCACGGACCTCTGCCATTCTCAACATAGCTAGGAGTCTTCTGGTTCCGCTACCGAATATTCCCGTGTGATCATCACACCCTTGTGGAGTATTTTACTACGACTCTCATCTGGATCACGACTCGATGCTTCAGTATGCCTTCCCTCGTCCATGTTGTCGAGCGGAATAGCCCCTTTTGTATTTTTCCGCCATATGAACATACTAAGCAGTGACTTCGATTTGCTGCCGCCGACGAGATGGCCACCTTTGTAGGGTTGCGAGGGGCGCGCCATTTTTTCGGACCTCCAATGGTTGAAGAATAAATGCATCGAGGGCAGGCAGGCGGTCATGATAGCTGGTGGTCGGATTAGCAGGTATGTACATTTATACGAAAGTGGTTACCGAACCAGCTGTGTTCTCTAACATGTGATAAAATGTAAACTTGATAACGTTTACCGACTCCAATATCAGGTTGCAAAAGGCCAGTCGCACAATGCTGAAAGTGGTGGGAAGCAATGGCAGCAAGAAGATGCCAGTTAAGATGCACTTCTGGTGCCGATTAACTTGTAGCTTCCAGAGTAACGGGAAAGGGATCAAGACCAGGAGGGATTAGATTGCTATGTCAGTCCCCCCACCAAAAAGGGTAAAACGAGATTGCTGAGGTCAAGGTCTTGTTCGGAGGAGCAATCCTCTGGGCCAAACTTGAAGAAAATTGCAGGTAGACCACAGGCGAAAAGCTGCATGAAGATTAAGGTAACGAAGTTTGACACCGTGATGAACAACATCATGTACCAGAAGATGCGCATCCGTGTCTACATCGAGTCGAAGAACTGCCAGAAGAAATGGAGTACCGATAGCTTGACCGACCATACTATGCGCTTATCCTATTTGCAAGGCAAACTGGGTGGCTCATACATGTTATCCAGAAGGTCATCAATGCGGCAAATTGATATTGGAGAAAGAGTTCTGCTCGGCCTTGCGTGTTTGCTGGTGGGATGTCTCTACTATCAAGTATGATTTTCAGCTCTCCTAACTCGTACATCGGCGGGATGATAAGCTTTGAAATGATGGCCGAGCCACCATGGCGTAACAGGGCGAATAAAATCACAGAATTGTTGCTGGAGAGCTTCAAGCTCGACCCACGGCAGCGCCTGTAGATCATCGAGCCAGCCATTGTTGAACCTGGGGAATGCGACACTTACACCTTGACAAGGTCGTAAGACTGAAGGTGTTTGTGGCTCTGGAAAATGCGCCATTATTAGCCGGCTGATGAGAATACAATGAAAACACGTATGAAAGACGTGTGTCTATTGTATACTTCAACAGAAATTCCCTTCGCGGATCTTCATGCTGTGTCCCATCCTTCATGTGCCGTGCGTGGCAAGCCTGCATGAGCGGGCTGGGTTACATCCCGCGCAAGGAATAACGCTTGAAGGAGGACTCAACGAGAAGCGCTGCAGCATGCCTCTAGGGCACGCTGTCACTTGTATGACTGTACTCGTGAAAGATATTCATTATCTGCGTAGGTTTTGTTATTGACGTTAAGAAAGGTTGAAGGTGCGATGCGGCCTGGTCACTGCGATAATATCCTGTTACTAATCTCGCTAAGGAAAGCCCTGCGTGAAAGGCAATGTCGCTTCCTTCTTGCCGCCTTACCGTCCGTCCCATCGTTCAAAAGATCTTTGTCCACGAACGTCCAGGATCAGTCATCAACGTGGCGCTTGCTTCTGAGAGCCAAGTCCCGTTAGCGTAGGAATATGGTACAATCTAAAAAATGGCTGTCTTGCATCAGCAATTTCACAATCCCTGCTACTTCTTCCTCGCCTCGACTCTTAGCACGAGATTTATTGCCATACATAAAGAGTACCCCGGAATATTCGGATGCTCCTCCAATTAACCGCCCACCCAGACTTTCCAAAAACCATCACTCATACATACGTTATCTGTTTCAACCTCGAAAATTCCAATCGGTTGCTCCATTCTGATAGCTTGTTACGTTCTTCTGAACGAGACCCACTCCAGATCAGCATTCTTGTCAAGCACCTACATAAGCATGCGCGTCGCATTCACACCGCACATTGCGGCTCTATTTGCCCTGCCTTTCGTTTCAGCTCAAGGCAATGACAACTCTTCACTCGCATCCTTCGGTGCTGGCAGCGGCTGCCCAAAGATTGCGCCAGGGCCTGCAAGCTTCAACGATGTAGCGGGGCAATTCAACCCTCAAGTTCTCCCGGATCCCATTGCAACGGAATCCATCCGTCAAACCCTGGCGCTTTACGCCTTTGCCATCGACGGCCGCGACTTCGAAGCCCTCAGGAAGGTCTTCGCTACCGACGCTCGTGCCAACTACTCTGACCCCATAGGTGCATTGAATGGTGTGCAGGCCATCATCGACACCCTGAGGCCCAGTCTCGACTCCTTCGTCACTACCCAGCATCACCTTGGCTCGCAATTGATTTACGTCTGTGGCCTTAGCAGCGCTGTTTCTGTCACGTACTTCCAGGCTACGCACTGGTTCACTCCCTACACTGGCATTGCAAATACCGTGGACAACAGCCAGGTCTTGATTGATAGGTCTCAGTACCAGGATACGTGGGCAAAGCAGTGGGATGGAACCTGGAAGATCACGAACCGTAACTTGGTGCGAATGGTACGTTTGATGCTTTTGCATTATGACCACTTCGCTTCTGCTAACGTCATACCAATCAGGGCCCTGCTACAATTGACGGTGGCTTTCCTACTTCGTAATTTGCGTTGGCATATGCAGTTGACAATGTCAATATTCCACACACTAAAACATATCACTCCGCGACAATGTCGTGTCAGGCAGAAGCGAGGATAAAAGAAAAGGAAAATAGCTCAGATGAGCTGTCGACAAACAAGAAGTGAGAAACAAAGATCGGAATAGAATTAGAAATGAAGCCGCTATGGGGGTAGCTATAATACTAGTAGAAAAGATCTTCTGCGAAGCTAGCCACTCCATCCTCGGTACACTCACTGTACTAATATCATCAAGTATAACAGGAAGTAAATATCAAATGAAGAGTACCAGATAAACATCATAAGCCGTGAGTAAGCTGAAATGACCATGTATTAGCCAGCCGCCCAGCAACAAACACGGCCCACGACGTAGTGTAGCTCAACAGAATGTCAAGCGGACGATCTTGGTGCGTTCGACACTAATTTAGGGGAAATATAGGACAAAAAGGCGGCAGAAGTGATTGCCACGGTGGTATTCCCAAAGAGGATTGCTCCTCTCCTTGAAACGGCGGTCGGCTGATGTCCTCCTTCATCGGCTATCACGTGGCTATCTACTACACCAGAACATTCAGGCGCTTACTGCCACTAGTGTCTCCTGAATTCCCGTCGGAATAGTCTTATAGCATCAGAAAGCACCCTATTATCATTGCAAACATTGACTTGGCAATTGCCCCAGCAGAAAAGCCACCAGACGCCGCACCAGTGTAGGTAGGCATGGAACTGCCAGTAGCAGATGGCTTCGTTCCATTCCCGATAGTACCATTACCTACAAAGTCAGGGAATAGGTAGCTCGTGTTAGCATCCACGACGATCCAGTTACGTACCAGAGCAGTGCCGTTCATGACAGACGCCCACTGGTCTTCCGTACATTGGCCAGGATCGAGAACATAGCATTGCGCTCCGGCATCGACGATAGGCTCGTTGGTGATATTGTACACGTCGCTTGGGCCTTCTGTAGCGTAGTCAGGGCTCTCGGCAATAGAAACATTGCCGGTACTAATGTCGCGGTTGAAAAGAGCGCGCATAAAGATTTTGTAAGCAGTCTCGGGCTGATATGCAGGAACTTCGTGACCAGCTTCGTAGACGCGTGTGAAGGACAGGTTTCCGTACTGGCGCACCTGGCCACCAATGTAGGTGTCGTTCACGACGACAGGAGCGTAACCCGCTTCGGCAAATAAGGTAGCGTTGTCGTAAGGAATTGCGAGAGACAATAGCTCTCCTCCGTACCAATTGCAGGCATAATCGCGATCACCGTACACTAGAGTGACCTTGATGCCCTCTTCAAGCAAGTAGGCCAGATCTTCTTTCCAGCCGGGACGTGGATAGTCACCAATACCGCGGAATGCACGTGAGACGGCCGAGTTAGACTGGGTCCAGTTGAGCGGTACACCGAGACCCTGCTGCACATGCGGCTGGTTGAGGAAACCTTGGTACCACGGCGGAGGATAGGCCGCTGCACCGGGTGCGGAGATGTCGTAGTAGTTCAGGTCGGTATCAAAATAGGGATCGCGAATTGTCTCCGAGCAAAAGGTCTCTGCAGCCTCACACACTTCGTTGACAGTCTCGTTGAAGCCTTGGTTGGTCGGGTCATATGCGAGACTTAGGTTACGGCATTCTTCAATCTGGTCCAAACAACCGCCTTCGCGATACAGGTTGTCGAGCGCTTCTTCATAGCGGGATTCGTTTACAGCCTGAATGCCATAACTGTTGTTGTATGCCATCATTGGGTAGCCTGGCCATTGTACGTAGCGATCAATGCATCCGTTGATGATGAGAAGGGTATCGAGATTCAGAATATGGGTTTCACCAGCCTCGCTCCAAGTTCCATTCTCAATCTTCTCATTTTGCTCTTGGAAGTAGGCAGCAAAAGCGGGCCCATAGCGACCTCCATAAGATTCGGTGGCAATGGAGATTCTATCATCGTTGGGCTTGTGCTCGGGAAACTCCTGGAACCATACTTGGGCAAAGTTCCAGAGTGCTCGTGCAGAGTTCTCGGTACCTCGGGTTGTAAGGTTGGAGTTTTGGCTGGGGTAAGTGCCGACATAGAAGCTGTTGTTCTGCGCAGGGACAGGATTGTTTTCGAAGTCAACTACTTCCAAATCTCCGGTGTCTAAATTGGTGGTGATGTTCACTAGACTGTCATAGCTGAGACCAACCTGAACGGGCTGGTCGAGGTACAGCATGTTTACTGGTCGGGTTAGAATCAACCCTGAAGCGCAGGTGGTATGAAGTTTTGGGGCGACTAACCTTCGTTATTCCATGACCATTCACTAAGGTATGTGCTATTAGAGTCCGAGTTGACATAGCAAGGTCCATTCTCACGCAGCAGCCCGAGCATGGAACTGGACCCCGGACCACCTGATGAACGTCAGTTCGTGTAGGAGAAGCCCGCGGTACATAGCACCCACCGTTCATCCAAATTGACAATGGCGCATTTGCGGGATCTTTCCTGGACTCAAAGAACCAGAAATGTGTATTGATCTCGTAGGTCTGGTCCTGGATGCCAAGGTCCGCGAGCGCTCCGACTGGAAGATGAACATAGCCGGAGAAGCTCCGGACGCCTTCCGTGGTTTCGCAAAGCTCGGTCTAAGGGGAAAGTTAGAGAAGGCTTTGAATGTATGGGTATGTGACTGACCTACCTCTTTGTAAGAGATCCTGACTCCTTCCTCGAGCTGCGACTCTACGACAGTCACGCCCTCTGGCGTTGGAGGGAATTGAGCGTTAACAACCCCAGTCAACATGCCCGCTGCGCCCAGCAACGCGAGCCTTGGTAAGACCATTTTAAAGAGGGTCAACGAATGAAGAAAGAAACGACCTTATACACGCGCAGGTCGCAAAGGTCTGCGCGTTTCAGACTTTATAGCAGGCCTCCCAGCCCCGGGGTACATTCATCCAGCGGGATTTCGGCCATGCATGAGCTTGGGTGTGCCTGCATCTCGAAGAGTGAGCTTCCTGGTTGAGCCATAGCGCATGTTCTGTTGCGGCAAGAGTGAGTGGAAGTCGCCCGCTTCATGACGTTCGACTGCTTTGTAGCGGGCGGGGAACAGTGCAGGCCAAGACTGCCAAGGAGGCTTTTTCGTCACTTATGTCTTCGGCAACGGCTTGTATAACCGGCTACCGGAAAAGTGGGATAGCGGGAGCTGCGTTAAAGAAGCGGATGTGGAAGGTGTTGAGGCTTACCGGCGATAAGATAAGAGCGCTTCCGGGGATGGCGGGGCAGGGGAAAGTGCTTCACTGTCTCATCCCATCACTCCGCGCGCAAAGAGATGTTCTCGGCTGTGATATGGTGCCCAGGACAGCCAAACTCTAGCGCACAGACAAGCAGCCCAAGCATGCCTTGGAATGATGGCAAGTCGCCAACACCGCTAATCTCAATACGGTTTTGCCCCACGCCAACGCTGCTGCTTCGTCACTGGCAACGAACACTTCACGACAACATAACTTTTGCCGTCTTCAGACAGCAAAGCACTTACAGATTGAAGCTGCGCTCGCAGTTCCGAACCTTGCAGTTGAGGAATCATGGTGGTATTCGCCACGCTGCCGCTACGGGCGTGGAAAGATTGAGATTTACGCGACTCCATCGCTTCTACACGCACACATCACAGACACTGGATCAAATCAGATCATACTGGGATCTTCATGAAATAATTGGAATGCAGGCGCAGTATCGAATAACACGGCCAGAAACAGTGGCCAGCGGGCTAGATTGTCTGCCGTAATTGAAGACTATCTCGGAGTTGCCTACGGCCTTGCATGAGTTTAAAAAACCACGGACAAATTTGTATGGCTTAGTGGTTACAAATCTTGGGGGACGCAGTGTGTATTACACTCGGTATGCGCCTAGCCCTCTCCCTTGAAATCTTCTTCTTGGGGGGAATAGGGCGTACAGTAGCTTTCGCTTGGTCAGCGATGCTACACATAACATGAAGCAACAAGAGTAATTGGCACGGCCCTGTAAGTAACCAGAGCCAGAGCGGCGGATCGTGCCTCCTCTTTTGTGGTGGTGGTGTTGGGGCGGCGCGGGACGCGGTGCGGGACGGGAGGGAGGCCGAGCGGCGGCTGGCTTGGTGGCGCTGCAACCAACACAAGTATGAAACCTTCAAGAGCACACGGTCTTCGGGTCTCAAATCACTCACCAGCATGGATTCCCTGATCCAATGGAATCCCCTTGGAGGGGAAAATAAGCCTCATAAACGCAGCTTCCTTCGCATAGAAACCACTTTCGTTCATCGGGCTGCCAAGCATTTGCTGTAATTTCGAGGGAATTGTGCATATCCAGCGTAACACAAGGTCTCTGACGTTTCGCGGGATCGCTTGCTCACATACACAGCCCTTGACCTCTATATAAAGCTATAGACCTTGGCCATGTCCGCTCCTTACAGCATCTGCATTGAACCTCACTCATCAAAAGACTAGCTGCATGACCCTTTCCCTATGAATACCACAAAGACGCCAAAGGCTCACCTTTGCCGAACATGCTCCTTTCAACCCTTTTGATACCAATGTCACGACGAAGGCTGATCGCTGGCATATTTCACGTCGAGTTCCACTTGGTACGATCCTTTTCATGCTTCTTGGCGTCGCGTTTGCGATGGCGCATCACTTCTATTACAACTCTCTGGATGGTGAGCCAGTCGTAGAAACCGAGCAGGAATGGACTGTTCGGATACGAACAAGTCTAGCGTTCCTCACGAAGGCGTGCCTCATAGCAAGTGCAGCCACATCGTATCAGCAGCACTATTGGAGAATATTGCGTAGTCGTCCCATCTCTATCAAAGGTATCGATGACATTATGGGACTTCTTGCAAACCCTGCTTGCTTCTTGAATCTGGAAGTCCTGAGGAAAGTCTGGACATCAGCTGTTGTTGCGTTGGCGATATGGTACGCTTTGAGAATAAGCCCGTTCGTGTAAAACTAGCTGACCAATTCAAGTGTTTGCCACTTTCCGCTTTAATACCGCCAGCAACTTTGACAGCTGCGCTCTCAGTATCTCAGCAACAAACCAACTCGCCCGTGCCTATTATCGATCAGCGGAATATGGCTTTTGAGTACCACGCTGCTGCTCTGATGACGTTCACCGACGCCGGCCCAATTCAGTATCGCATAATTACCAGCTCAGCATATACTGGTAGCATTCTTTCAATGCTCCCTATACACCAGACTTACACATATACACTTACCTTTCAGGGGCCGAAGCTCCGCTGCGACGATGTGAAGAACCACAGTGCGTTCGATCTGGCGCAAGTGAACACTACGAATACAAAATCTGCCACGACGACTTATAACGCTACAGTTCCGATCCACTCATTCGATTATGCAGCTCTACCTGCAGAGTACGCATTCGACATAGGGTTTGTCACGCCGATGCGCAACTTGACCTGCGAGACATGGAATGTCACATACACTGTAGACTTCTCTTTTGTTAATGGCGAGCAAAGTGTCGCTGTCACTGATACTCGTTACGATAACCGCTTCGTTCTGGGATATGGCACGGATTGGTACTACTGTAAATATGACTGGTACGCGTACTAGGGATGGCACGCGGCAGTTGCATCGATACTCACTGGCGTAGTGAAGACGAGTGGTGCCACGGGAGACACCTCGTGGACAATTAGGATTCTGCAAACTGATTTGATAGGATGCCCCAAAATGAGCTCAGCAGCGGCTATGGCGTGGGGTCTCGGAGCGACATGTCCGGCGGCATCCTTGGAAAGTGCCATTGAGGCGCTTAGCAAGAATGCTACGCTTAGCTATTTTAGTGCAGGACCCCATCATGAGTGAATCTAACATTGTTGATTTTGGCTATTGCTTATAATGATCAGGAACTTCCCTGGCCATAGAGCCGATAATCTCACCACGACGCCTGTCGATCTAATAGTCTCAGCAACGGAACTAGTCTATTCGTACAATCCACGCTCACTACTCCTATCTTACGCAACAGCAGCTCTTGCAACAATTATTATTATGCTTGCAGGATTTCATGCTCTTTGGTCTAACGGTGTCGGCCACACAAACACATTCTCTGGCCTCATTCGAACAGTACGCGGCAAAGATCTCGATGACTGGGCCTGAGGAAATTGCCTAGGATCCGATCCCTTCGATAAGTACATTGCAAAGCAGAAGCTACAGTATGGGTTGTTGGTGGTTGACAATCACAGAAGAGAGGACGCTATGCATGGTTTACAGCACGCGGCGTTTGAATTTCAGGGCACTGTTACAAGGCTAAAGAAAGGTGACAAATGCATGTAAAAGCAAAGCTATAGATAGCAGGCTACTACATCGTGCTAGTTTCACCTTCTTGCGCAGATTCGCCGCCATCCATATGCTAATATTATTAGTATTATCTCTACTCTCTCATCACACACATATATGTAGCGTGTCAGTGCACAGAGTTGTTACGAACCACAGCCACGAGCCTCATCATTGAGTATCGCGGAACAGGAACTGTGCCGCTAGGCGCCAGGACGTCCGAAGGAAGGACAGGTCACGTGACTGGCAGTTACGCCAAGAATTAGCGATAGTTCTGCGCGCGACTTTCGCAACTATCACCCTCAACATATAGGATTAGGCAATGAGCTCTTACAGCTCGTTGTGCTCAACTTCGATCTTACGTCAATCTAAGGATTACTACTTGATTCTCAAACCCTTGTGTTATTACATTGATCTACCAATCGTGCTAGTACAACCCTCTCGTCCATCGTCGCCCACTCATTCCCCGAGAACCAACCCTAGATCATCTTCGGACTATCTTCATAGCGCAGCGCGCAACATAGCTATTGTTGCGACCCCAACTACCCTATTTTAATTATTACAAGATGCAGGGCGATAGAGAAATACCTAAAGAATGAGAGTGCATACGCTGCTAGTTCATAAGCGAATGTGGTGGGGATTGGTTTAGGTCGAGATTAGATTCATCTCGCTGAGGGGCATTTCTCGCTTACGGGCAGGGGACGTTGATGATCACAAAGAACCAACGTGATAGGCGCGAAGGATTGTTGAATTTCTGGGAGGGATTAGGCAAATCATAATCATGCAGACCCCTTGCATCGTCACTGAGGTGATGTTATTGTGCAAGAGCGAAATACATGTTGCCTGGTTTTTGACTACCACAGTTTTGGTCAGTCAACTAGAGAGTATTGAGACATCAATCGCGACTTGATAGATACGCCGCACATGGAAGAAATGTTGCCTGAAACAATACTAGTACATTTCTGTTAAGCTCTGTTGTTGACCATTAGTCCTGTAATCTCAACTCCCGCTCAAAGATCTTTGTTAAGATACTCTACAGGCCCAACATACACCTTGCGCCCCTTGAGAAAGAAGTAGACCAGCGAAAAAACAACAACAACGCCGTATATCAGAATATTCCAGTTCATTAGGTCAGGTGTTGGGTGCGGAAATGTAGGGAAGAAGGCGAATACCAACGCTACACACAAGTAGACGACGGACACACCATTGACCCAGATACCGGCGCGACCGAGCGAGAACTTGCAAGGAAGGAGAGGCTCTTTATTCCACCTCTTGATAAACATGCATGAGATGCTGACGATGTAGGACGAGAGGAGAGCACATGTGCCTAGCGACGCAACGGAGTTGAACGCTACGGTGCTGCCGATGTTGATGAGGGAGAGTCCAACGGCAATACTAAAAGACACAAGAACGCTGTTGAGAGGGATGTCCCAGCCTGGTCGAACTCGGGACAGGAAGGCACTGAAAGGGACGCCGTGGTCGCGAGCAAAGGCGAAGAGCTGGCGCGAGCATGTTGCCACATTGTTGACACATCCAAACACTGCCATGATAGTCGTAATTGATGCTAGAGCTGTAGCCCCGGGGATGGACTGCGTAGCGTTGTACATGATCTGAATGTGGGGCTGCCCTGTCGGCGATAGGATGGCGCTTTCCACGTCGCCGAGGCAGAAACAGAAGGTTACCAGCATGAGGAAACCCAAGCTGCTGTTGACTACCGCTGTCCAGATCATGGCGCGGGGAAGTGTGTGTGAGGCATCCTTTAGTTCTTCAGACATATGGGTCGCAGCATCCGCACCTAAGAGAGAGAAGATAGGCGAGAGCTGTCCCACCAGCACAGACAGACCTATGCTGCCCCATCCCGCGTTATCTTGAAATCCACCGAAAACCTGTTTGGATGGACTACGCGGCCCCAGAACCCACATTGTGATGAAGATGGCAAAAAATCCAAAGATGTGCAGGACTAAGACAATGCCCTCGACTAGTGGTAGCTTACGAGCTAACAGCGTGTTGAACAGGATCGAGAACGTTGCTACGGCAATAACCAGGAGGGTACCGTGCCATCGTTCGGGGACGTAGTTTGGATTGTTGAGGATGACAAGTCCTTGGACCTGACCGCCAGCAAGGAAGGCGATAGATGCAATTCCAGTCTGCCAACCTAGCACGCACAACCAGCCGCTACTATGTGATCAGCAACAAGGCTCGTGGATGTGCTCAGGGCAACGAACACAAGATAACTTAGGAACTTCTGGTGTTTTTTCGGCGCAAACTCAGACACCCAATGATACTGTCCTCCAGAAGTAGGAGCCCTTCGTTCTAGTTAGCAATTGTCTCGTCTCGAAGGAACCCCAGCAACGGGCCGCCACGCACATTGAAGCCATCTCAGCCATCGAGACGATGACAAAGCCCATGCCCACCGCTGTGACGAGGAACATGACGATAGCGCCACCTGTGCCACCATTCGTTAATGGGATGATCAGAGTTCTGCTGGATGTCAGACAGCGCAGATCAAATGCTCATACGTACTCACGTCAGTATGGTTTCCCACGTCGCCATCAAAACCATGCTGTATCCAAAGATCGACACAAAACGAAAGTTTCGTCGCAGCTCCTGCTGCTTTCCCATACGATACATGTCCTTTTGGTCGCCAGCGGTCCCTTTCTTTTCTGAAACTATGCCATCCTGTTGTAACTCGCTGCCAAGAGGCTGGGCTACGGCAGCAGCTTCATTCTTTAGGTCTGACATAATGAAAAACGAATATGAAGAGTGTAAATTGACAGGAATGATTGCGAATGTTGAGCTTCGACCAAGCGACACGACAACCGAGAAGTCCGGAAATTGCTTCCATGACACTAAGAAGGATGGGAAAGATGGCGCAAATGCACCTGGCTCAATAGCACGGGAAAGATTTGAGAAGCCAGCTGCAAGACGAAACCACTCAGAGGACGTGATGGGTGGATATAGGTTGGGGGAACAGGGGACGGGCCGGCCAAAGCCCTCGGGGAGGCTAGCACGCCGCCCAGCAGGGTAAGCGGCATTCGAGCCGATGCAAGTTGGATCCTTCACATCCTCTGCGACGCGCCACCAGCACTGGATGCCTTCTCAACACGGCTCGCTTACGGAACGCGCTTCGGCTGCATCACATTGTCCAACACTGGCCCATGCAGCTCGCCAGATGAGAGACAGGCAACTTTCTGCACAAGGGAGCACCGACGCAATTCCAGCGAGAAAACAGCCCAAGGTTTGTAGCAAACGCTCTCAACTCCAAGGTCGAAGCTATGGTCTATCAGTCAAAGCCTACCGTCCCACATATCTCCCGACAACTCCAGCATGTCCGTAACAGTGCAAGACGGCTATCGCTGGGCGCGTATTACGCCTGATGACCACAGTGGGATCCTATATATTGTCACATTCCTCGCCTTCACTTATACCAGCCTTACATTTTTCACGCGGATATTCATCAGATGGCGCATGCTGTGACTGGACGACGCAGCGATGCTGATTGCGCAGGTATGGTTGCCACCAGCATGAAACTGCTCGTATCGATGTGTTGACCACAACAGATCACCAACGTTATTCAGTTCTCGCTACTTCTTGCTTCTCTGTCAGCTGGGCTGGCACGATCGTTTGAGTCCCTTACCGACGAACAATACTCATGGATGGTCTCTGTAATACAACCCCAATCAGCGCAGCAAACTTCTCTAACACATGGACAGACCTATTCCCGCGGTCAAGTCTTTATCTACTTATCTCTCGGCTTCTCAAAGACTGCCTTGATATTGCTGGTAAGACGCCTCTTCATACGTGACATGAAGCACGCTTGGGCAGTATGTAATGTGGCCACCGTGGTCATCGTAACGTGGACACTTGTATCTGTGGTGCTAGTCTCAGCTAGCTGCGCAAGTGAGAGCTTATCGCCAAGGAAACCCTCTGATATCTGCCATGGCATCGAAACTCGCTATTTGGTCATCGTAATCACTGACGGAATAACCGACTTAATGCTGGCCTTCACACCCACATACCTGTGTCGCCGTCTTCAGATGAACATTGTGTTCAAGCTGCAGATACTGGGGGTTTTTGCGCTACGGCTGCCTCTTGTTATGCTTGCTGCGCTATTTTACAAATCTTGGAAAAGCTCGTTACATGTCGAAAACCCCGGTGTCGAGCGCACAACAGCGTTGATTTATCAGCAATCGCAGCTCTGCTTCTCGCTGATAGCCGCGACGATACCATGTCTGAAGTCATTCATCCAGAGCTTTGATACCGGCAGCGGTCAGAACGCAGGCTTTGGATACTCTTCCGATCCTGGCGCTTATGGGCACATGTCGAGTGTGCATCACAGTACTGCGCAGTCCGATCACGGCGAAAGCTACCCGATGTCCCGGCTTGATCGTGGTCAAAACGGTACATCACGACTGCGAGGAGGCGCCAGCGAAGGCGCAGTCAGGGTCAATAGGAAGCCATCCATCACGGAACGCAGTTTTGGCACAGATGATGGGATCGGGGAGCTGGAGCGCAGGAGCACGCAAGAATCCGACCGGAAAAGTCAGCACAGCACTCAAGAGCTTTTTATTCGGAAGGACGTGCAGTTTGAAATAAAGCGTGAACCTGTAAAGAAGGGAATTGATACATATCGGCCAGGGCTACTTCGCCTGCCTAAGTAGCTGTGTGGAGTCATACGGCAAGGCCGTCGATTATGCGAACATCGTGAAAGACGCATAAAAATACCTGAAGATCGAGCGACGTAGCCAGAAGTGATAGTGCCTGCGTTTTTGTACAGTGACCACAACGACTACTGAGCTCTCTCTTCGATTGCCGCACTATCCCTGACCCACGTAAACAAGATGTTCCCGCCCTTCACATCCTCCTTCCGTAATGGGTTCCCTTCCCCTTCGTTTGCATTCCCCACCACCTCATCAAACCCACACTTTAAATAAAACTCATCCGAGCCCTCACTCGCCATTACGCTCGCCCTAACACCCTCTTCCTCGGCATGATCTAAGCCCCACCGCACTAGCAGCCGTCCGGCCCCACGACCCTTGAGATCTGGATCCACGCAGCACAGCGAAAGGTACCAATTGGTTGCGCACGAACCGGCCCAGTAGTGTTTTGTGTAAGGCACGGAATCGGCTAGGATCGTCTTCTTCGAGGGGTTTAGTGCGCGGTTGTGGGTTGAAAGCAAGGCGGGAAAGGTACCGGGATCAGTCCATTCTGTGATAATCTTTTGCGCGCCTGGGTCGTCGCCTTGGCGTTGCCAGATTGCTGCGCCGATAATCTTCTCATGCTCACCACCCTCGGCGGTCGTGACGGCAACGATGATCCTGTTTCGTGGATTGGCCCAATCATTGCGCACCCAATCGTGCCAAAAGATTTGTACGTCATTAGGATACTGTGCTCGGTAGGGGTGAATTACTCGACCAAAGAGGTCTTCTTCCAGGAACGCACGAGCGCAGATGTCGACGATGACCGGTTCATCTGAGGGCTTTGCAAGGCGTAGGTGCATGCTTGGAATTTTAAACAAGTACTGATACTGATGGGAAAAGACCCAAACAATCGGGTTTTATTCAGTCTTGGAAGCATTTCCTGACTTGGACTAGCAAACATTCATGTAACTTTCGAGCCGTTCCATGGTCCCATGGCTTCCTGAGCGTCGCTCATCAGCAGCATTCTCGGGTTGTCCACGCCGGCGATAGCGAGCCGTCGCTGATGCTACGGCTCGTACCATGCAACGCTGTCTTCCTTCTCCCCAAATTTCTTGTGCCCATGACAAACCTTGTGGTTTACACCTATGATGCAAATATCGCGTTCATCAAACCAGCACATCCCGCCTCCGTCGGGATTCATGCGCCTATCTGCAGTGCGTACTCTACTTAAGTGACCGGGAGTCTTAACTATAATCATAATAGCACGGAAGAGCTCCTATCCGTCCTTCCTGTTTTATAGTATAGTTACTTAAATTTACGTTTAGTGTAGACGGCGTAAGCTGTCGTGCGGTTACCGTATACGTGCACACCGTGCACGCCGTCAGTCAAGGCACGCGCATCACCAAAACAGGCTACACAAGATTGAGGCTGTAGAGCCACACACAAGCACTTATTACAAGCAAACTTACTAGATTACTCTATAGGCCTATGCGTTAAGCTTTTTCACGAATACTTTCTTGGCCGAAGGATTTTGCGGAAGCGAGTGTTATTTTGGTGTGGCGGTGTTAGGGTACGCGATTCCTGAAACGGGTAACCGAGGACGAAACTCAGTTAATCGACCCCAACACGGCACCGCGAGATTTGACGGATCGCGAGGGTGAACTTGTTCTGAAGATCCTATGGTCGTATGTGAAGGGCATGGTGAATTTTTGTGCATATTTTCATTTAGTTTTGGCTCATGAGTGTGGGGCTGGGTGTTCCGAGGTGGGGTAATTTGTAGTATGAGGTGGCTTGGGGATTGATCCACGTAGTCACGCGCAGGCACACGGTAACCTAAAACCCGACTTCTTGAGGGAGTTGATCAATTGCAGATTTCCTATACGTAGCTGTTCGTGCTGATTCAGTCGCCCGGCGTGCTTGGCCTTCTTGGCTTGCCACAACAGCCTCAAGTCCCATCTCAGCCCTCACAGACTTCATTCATCAGCTCGATTGACACATCAGACCTCAAAGTATGCTACTCCGTTTCAACTTTCATCGGAGTTCCATTTCGAATGATGACTTTGCAACCTTACCAGTATCAGCCACTTGAAGGCAAAAACTGGGTTCGAGTTCTCCAGTTGCTGTCCTCATCTTCCAGGACCGCTCCCCTACAGTGCCATATTATTCATCTTGACCGAGCGAAACTGCCAAATTACGGATTGGGTCCACGGGTGCCATATTCAGACTGCCAGAATTTCGCAGAGATACAAGCATGGATGAACAGAGAAGAAGATTCTTACGAAGCGGTTTCCTATGCCTGGGGTAGCCCAACGTCTACAAAAGAGCTTGTTATTGAAGACTGCTTCGTTATCGAAATTACCGAGGTGGTTGATACGATGCTCCGCTGGTTCCGTGACGAGAAAACGACGATTAGTCTCTGGATTGATGCTGTCTGCCTGGACCAGGCCAACAGGCGCGAGATTGCCGAGCAAGTTGCATTAATGCACGAGATTTGCAATCAAGCGCGCAAGACGAGAATCTGGATTGGTCCAAAGGATAGCACTGTCGAGAGCGTGTTCGACTTTTTAATATCCTTCGATCCTTATGTGAAATATTCCGGTGGTGATGCTGCTAGACACTATCTAGAAGAGCTGGTCGAATGGCAGTTTGGCGAAAAGTCTTTCATAGCGCTGGAGAAATTCTTCAGGCGGAGGTGGTTCGGCCGCCGATGGGTCTTACAAGAGGTCTCTTTGAGCCGAAATACCGTTGTTCAGGCCGATGACAAGATTGTCGACTATGAAAGACTTGCAGTACGCATCCAGAGATACAAATGGTTCTTTGAGAACAATCCAGAGCGCAAAGTTTGGCTAAAAGCAGATGATTCTATTGCGCGTGGTCTCAACATGTGGTCTGTGGTTGGTGGACAGCCAGAGGTCAGTTCGGTGCGGTTCCAGCAAGGACAACGACGGCTGCTGGGTCGCCTGATGATGCATCATAAGCAAGCTACCAAGGAACCGAGGGATCGGATACTGGCACTTCGCGGCTTAAACAAGATTGACAAAGAGCCATTCTGGGACCAGCAAGATGAGGAACATGGGTCACCTATGTGGATGTACGAGGGGTCCGACTACAGCTTCTACAAAAAGGTTGCCTGCTATTTCATCTCAACAGGGTCCTTGGACGAAGTCCTGCTGCACGCGGCTAGTTTTGGTTCATTACATGACGAGGTTGCCGACGAAGTATCATGGTGCCCTAACTGGTCTAAGGAACGCAATGAAAACTCCTCAATATACGGTAATGAACACCACTTCTACTGGACGCGATCCTCGCCTGAATTTACTGTACGATTCGAGGGCGGCCCACAGAGGCTTGTTGTTCACCGAGTGGCTACTCGAGTAGCTAAAAGGTTTGCAATGTCGACGCCTCCACTCAGTGGCGAGATGTTGAAGCAAGCAGTGCGGACGCTACTTCCACAAGGCCTGGATCCAGATGGAATCACCATTATGAGAGCATTGTACAAGCTGATGCAAGCTGTCGATCTCGTCGGGGTTGTTGAGACTGTCGGACGCTACTATAAATTGCCCCACGAGATATTGCCTAATTTGCGTGGAAAGAAAAAGGCCAAAGAACGAGTGAGGGTTCTCAAGCAATTCGAACGCACTGTGCTTGATTTGATGCCTGCAATTCTAAGCAACAGAACGATCTTTGTCAGTGAGCTGCACACTGACTCTTCGTCGACTAATCCATCATGGAACCGTTGTATCATAGGCATCAGCGACAAGTCCTGTCTGAACTCGAATACCATGGTATTCTTCAGTGGTTCGAAAGCAGCGTTACCTTCAGAGAATCCGGTGGTTTCAATGATGCCGTTTGTACAGTTGCTGCCCGATAAAGAAAGTCAGAATGCCGATCATGGTATGCCCAGTGCCATGACAGAACAGATATATAAGGAGTTTGACTGGGATTGGAAAAGCGGGAGGGCGCACGTATGCCGTGCAGGTGGAATGACAATGGCTACAATCTGCTGCCTCGGACCGATCAAGGAAAAGGCAGCGGATTCACCAGAGCTAGAGACTCACGACTTTGTGATTGTATAAGGCTTTGATTGGTTATCCGTGCTTACCAAATTTCTCTGACCACTTTTATCGACATGCCAATTTGTGACGAGTTAACGTGATGTCTGTTGCCTCTGTCAAACACTTAAGCCATCCAAATCTCGCCCCGATTGGGATTCAGGTTGCGGTTTGGTGGAGTAGAGAAGATCCACATCGCTGTATAGGAAGCTTTCGTTGTTCCAATACTGTGCGTCTGATTCAAACAATTCCCATAATCGGACTCAAAAACAGGACATGAGCAGAATAACTAATCCCGCCTGGACGTATACGGGGATAGAATTCTTTGTACTTTTCGCTCGTGAAAAGCGGTCTTACAAGATTTTCAGTCACAGGGATATGCGTTGTCGGCTTTAGTAGTAGTCAAGCGCACATTGGCACAGGTCCTTTTCAGAAAATCCCATTCTTCGCAAACTGGACTATATCCTTGTTCTGCATACAGTTGTTCTGAAGACTCAATGCAGGCTGCTGGAGCAACGGTGAGCGACAGACACAGATTGGTAAGGAAAATGGTCAGTTCAGATAGTGTGCTTACATTACCAGTCAAAATAGAAGGCCTCTCACCGGTCCTTGCACATGCGTGTCGTCGACGGAGTGAATGACAAGTCGTGATGGCGAAACGCGAATTCACATGACGTTGGCTAAAGCCGGCATATCTCCGTCTCATCGCCGACGTCCAAGCTCCCAGCTCAGTCGTCACCCAAAGCCGCCAACACGCTTCCACACCCACAACGCGCCTGCGCAACGGAGCTCGTAGAGTTGCTGAGAGCAAGAAGAGCTGCAGCGTGTCGCGCAAAATATGACTGCGACTGCACAATAGCGGTCAGCCCATCTCGAGTCCCTAAGATGGCATACGACATGTCGAGCGGGTATGCGCCGCCTAGCACGAGTAACATGCAAGAGGATTCCACCCTCTCCATGTTCAACATAGAGCGCGTTTCCCTGCAATTCAATATATCATCGGATTTTGTAGCCGCTGCCGTAGCAAACAATGTCCTTATATTGGCCCTCTCGACGGGCCGCATCCTGCGAATAGACCTGGACAGCCCTGCAGACATAGATGGTTCGTCAAGCGTACTCGAATACTAGACGGATTCAGCGGACGGGTGCTTACTTGTCTGTAGATATCGATCTGCCGAAGAAGCCCTCAGAGATTGGCGTCATAAGGCGCCTCTTCCTCGACCCCTCAGCCTCCCATCTTATCGTAACCACTACCCTTGCCGAAAACTACTACCTCCACACGCAATCACGGACACCGAAGGCATTATCGAGACTGAAAGGAGTCGTCATAGAGAGCATAGCATGGAACCCCTCCCAACCGACCGCGTCAACGAGGGAGATACTGGTTGGAGCGTCAGATGGCAACGTGTATGAAGTATACATTGAGCCATCATCTGAATTCTACCGAAGAGAGGAAAGGTACTTAAAGAGTGTTTACAGGACAAATGATGGTCCTATTACGGGCCTGTGGATTGACACAGTGCCTGGACGCAATGATCTGCGCCGCATCATCGTCGCGACCCCTTCGACGTTTCTACATTTCGCTGGCAAGATTGGACGGCAGGGAAATGAGGGAAGCGGTTCCATATTCTCAAGGCTTTTCGAAAGCGAATCCGCTACAATTCACGAGGTGTCGAATGTGGCCCCGACAGCAGCGTCACTACTCGCCGTCTCCCCAGAGAGCCAGGACAGCCACAACCGGGAGGACTCGCATACAGAAAGGACTTTTGGCTGGCTCACCTCGCAGGGGGTGCTACACGGAAAGCTGTACCAATCGCCAGATACCTCAGAGCTTGGTGGTAAAGTGCTGGGAGACTCAAGGATGCTGCCAAGGTCTCAGGTGCCGCCCTCGCACACTGCTAGTGGGCGCACCCGGAGAACACAGGATGCTGTTACGTCTATGGTATTGAGCCAGTGGCATATTCTTCAGCTAGTCGAAGGCAGGATTGTAGCCATCAACCGCCTAGATGATACTGTCGTGCTTGATCAAGTTGTGCTTGAGCCTGGCCAGAGCGCACTAGGACTAGTAGCTGACTTGAAGAAGAACACCTACTGGCTCTTCACGACACAGGAGATTTTTGAGGTTGTAGTCACAGATGAGAGCAGAGACATTTGGAAGATCTTGCTCAAGTCACAACAGTTCGAAGCGGCGTCGCAATACGCAAAAACGCCAGCGCAGAAAGATGCAGTTGCTACAGCATCCGGAGACTACCTCGTTGGCAAGAACCAATTCATGGAAGCAGCAACTGTCTACGGGCGAAGCACAAAACCATTCGAGCAAGTCGCGTTGACGTTCATCGACAATGGCGAACAAGATGCCCTGCGGAAGTACCTAGTAACAAAGCTGTCGACTCTGAAGAAGGGATCCATCATGCAACGGACCATGGTCGCTATTTGGTTGATTGAGCTCTACATGGCCAAGCTCAATACCCTCGACGACACCATCACAACAAAGGCAGAGCTCTCGGAAAGCATGAACACTGCCGAAACTCATGATCAACTCTCTGTTATTCGAAAGGAGTACCAAGATTTCGTGACCAAGTACAAAGCTGATTTAGACCGCAAGACGGTATACGAAATCATCAGCAGCCATGGCCGAGAAGAAGAGCTGCTATATTTTGCGATGGTAATAAACGATTACAATTACGTACTTTCATACTGGGTGCAACGAGAGCGATGGCAAGAGTCTTTGGGTGTTCTTAAGAAACAGACAGACCCCGAGATCTTCTACAAGTACAGTTCCGTGCTCATGGCACATGTACCAGTAGAACTTGTGGACATTATGATGCGCCACTCAACCTTTGACGCGCAGAAGCTTATCCCAGCATTCCTCAACTACAATAACCACACCAAGGCCTCGCTCAACCAGAACCAAGCAGTCCGTTACCTTCTCTTCGAGATCAACCAGCACAACTCGACAGACGCCGCGGTCCACAACACGCTCATCTCCATCTACGCATCCCATCCCACAACAGATGAGTCTGCGCTGCTCGCCTACCTCGAAGGTCAATCCCTCGCCCACGAACAAAACTATGACGCCGACTTCGCCCTGCGCCTCTGCATCCAACACAAGCGCGTCCAATCCTGTGTACACATCTACAGTTCCATGCAGCAATACGTGCAAGCCGTAGACCTAGCACTAAAATACGACCAAGTCGACCTCGCCTCCAGCGTCGCCGACCGCTCCAACACGTCTCCCGCGCTGCGCAAAAAGCTGTGGCTCGCCATTGCCAAGAAAGTAATTTCCCAATCCAGCGGCATCAAAACCGCCATCGAGTTCCTGCGCCGGGTCGACGTCCTCCGGATCGAAGATCTCATCCCCTTCTTTCCCGACTTTGTTGTGATTGACGACTTCAAAGAAGAAATCTGCGCTGCGCTCGAGGACTACAGCCGTAAGATTGACGACTTGAAACAGGAAATGGACGATAGTGAAGCTACGGCCACACATATAAAGTCGGACATCAAAGCCCTGGATCAGCGGTATGCGATTGTCGAGCCTGGGGAGCGATGCTACATCTGCGGGTTACCGCTTCTAGCACGCCAGTTCTTCGTGTTCCCCTGTCAACACGCATTCCACAGTGATTGTCTTGCCAAGAAGGTGGTGCAGCTTGCGGGTATTGCGCGCGGGAAACGCATTGCCGAGTTGCAGGTTGAGGTGCAGAAGGGGATTAAGACGGGGAAGGGGAGGGAGAGGGCGATTAGGGAGTTGGATGCGTTGGTGGGTAGTAGTTGGTGAGTTTATTCAACTGTGCGGGCGAAAAGAGATTGATTGCTAACGTTGAGTAGTGTGCTGTGTAGTGAATTGGCAGTTAAGCTCGTTAATGAACCGTTCATCACGGCGAGCGACGATAAGGATGAATGGGCGCTGTAGATGCATGAATGGATGGATGGATGGTAGTGGAAGCGGAAACGGAGACAGGGCATGAGGTATACAGGGCAGACGATCATGAGCACAGTTCTTTTCTTCCTTCAGAGAACGAAAGCGCATGTTTGTACAATTGTACGTGAATTGATTATGCTGATCTCAAGTGGTATACAAATTTTTTGTCTCAGGCATCCCCGTTTCCATGACAAGGATGAAAGGAATAGCTGCCTGCCTACTTTACCCCACCCTGGACGCCATAGCGCTGATGCAGACGAGAAATCCGGTGCAAAAAAAAAAGCTGCAAAAAAACTATAAAAAAAAACACTAGGTAGCATGATGTGAGAGAAATCTAACGCCAAGAGATTACAAGATTGCTATCCGAACCGTCTCTAGACGAAACGTCACGGTGCGCCTTGCACGAGATGAAAGCGATCCTACTCGTCTTCGTCTTCGTCCATGGCTACATCGCCGTTTGCCTTGGGAGCAGCAGTGCCGTCGTCCTCGTCCTCGTCCTCGTCATCGACAACACGGGCTTTGCGGGGTCGAGGAGCAGCAGCAGCAGCGGCGCCTTCATCATCGGATCCAGGTGCAGCATCGCCCTTGTCAGCATCATCAGCAGGCGCAGCATTGTCATCGCTGTCATCATCGATAAACTCCGCAGACTTGTATTTGCCAGCGGGTTCAGACTTGCGCGCAAGCTTCCTCTTCTTCTTCTCGCGAGGTCGCTCAGTATCCGAGAGTCCTTCGGTGCCGCTTGCAGTAGTCCTCCTGCGTCTTGAACGAGGTTCGTCTTCGTCGTCGGAAGGCGCACCTTCAGTGTCAGAGTCTGCGTCCTTCTTCTTTCGCTTGGGGCCCTTGGGACCGCGGGCTTTGCGCTCGGCTTTGCGGAGTTCCTTGTCTTCATCTTCTTCCATTCGCTTGCGCTCTTCTTCGTTGCGGCGTTCCATGAGTTCGCGGTCACGCTGCATCAGACGTTCTTGCTCCTCTGCGTATTTGCGCTTGCGTTCTAGTGCCTCTGCTTCCACGCGCTTCTTTTCTTCTTCGCGGCGACGCACTTCGGCTTCGCGGAGGCGACGGGCTTGGTCGAGCTTCGTTGCGTTCTCGCCTTCGTATGCTGCCTGGCTCTCGTGGGCACGCTCGAGCTGCTTGACCATCGTGTTGCGACCCATGTTGGCACGGGAGGTGATATCGGCACGGGGGAAAGGTGGATTTTCCTCCTTGGCAAGTTTCTCGAGCGCCTCAATGGCTTCATTGAGACCGGTTGCGGCATCGTCAACTTCTTCAAGAGTACGCTGCTGCTCTGGGAGATGGTAGACCATGGTAGCGATCTGGAATTGGACAAAGGCAACGTTGAACTGTGCATTGAGGTCGGAGGGAGCGGCCTTGAGGGCTTGTTTTGAGTAGTCGAGCGCGGTACGGAAGCCGGCTATGCTGCGTTCATGTTTGGCCCGGAGGTACCATGTTCGTCCTATACAGGCCAGAATCTTCGGGTCGTTGTGGCGGTTCTTCGATAGAGCTGCTTCGTACTATGATGGATTAGCATGTGCTTCAGGAAAGCGAGAAGTGTACTTGCGTTCTCAATTGCTCGTGCATACTGCTTAATCTCACAGTACGTGTGACCCAAGTTGACAAAGACGCTATGATCCTTCAGTGTCTCCTTGACCTTGGTGAAGATCTGTAGGGCTGTTGAATAGTCCTTCTTATCTTCAACTAGTGCGATTGCGAGACCCTGGGCTGCGTATGCGTTCTTTGGGTCTAGTTGCAAGACTTTGTCGAAGAACTCAACGGCTCGCTCGTATCCTTTCCGGCGCTTCTCCTTGTCTTGTTCCGAACTGCGAGGCATCTCACGGGCAATGGCCAAGTGAATGTTACCCATACCCATAAGCGAGTACCGGTCGTGCTTGTCTGATTTTTGCAGAGTGTGCTTGTAAAGCCGCTGTTCATCGTCCGCTGCAAAGTTGGACGTCCTCTTCTTTGACTTGTTGACGTACCATCCGTACAAGGCTCTGACCTCGATATTGTCTTCGTTCTCCTTGAACAGATCCTTGACAGCCCTGGGGCCCTCGTCTTGAGGATGTTCCTTTAGCGACATGTAGGTAAGGCGGATGCGTGCATCAACGTAATCGGGATGTCTTTGGAGCAAGCTGTTGTATACCTTCTTGGCCTCGTCCAGCTGACCTTCGGCCTCGTAGGTTCGGGCAAGGTTGAAACTGATGGAAGTAACAAGTGCATCCGTATCGATGGTGTCGTCGCGGTTCTCGGCGTTGACGCATGCAGTGAGGGCGACTTGGAAAAGCTCCTGAGCTCGGACGTAGCGCTCAGCCTGGAAGTGGAAGCAGCCCATGTTGTTGAGCAGTTGTGGTGGCAGCATTTCGCGGAGCGCGTTTGTGAGCTCAGCACCTTCTGCAGCGCCTTCTGGGTAGTCGTCTTCTGGAATGGCTTCAATCTCCATCTGCTCGACTTCCTCGAGACATTTCAAACTCCTCTCAGGGTGGTCGGATTCATAAAGCCGAGCTAGGTTGAGAAGTACGGACTGGTCGGGCACGACCTTTTTCTTTGGGTCTTTCCACGCGCTTTGGACGCTTTCGAGATACTTGAGAGCCTTCTTCAGCTCGGCAGACTTGTCTTGGTTAGAGTTGTTGTTTTGAGCATTGAATACGTCCTCGGCGTACAGAGTACCAAGGAGGGTTTGCGCTTCTACGTTGGGCGACTGCTGGAGGATCTTCTCGAGGCGGAACTTGGCGCCGTCGTAATTGTTCGTTATGACATTCATCTGAGCCAACCCGAACTTGGCTGGTATGAAACCCCGCTCTTCACCTCCCCGAGCCTGATCGGATTTGGAGTAGTATTCTGCAGCCAGTGCCGTGTTTTCCTGCTGATGGGCCATCTTGGCGCGCAGATACCAGCCATCGCTGGCAATGGCGTTGGTGTCGGTGAGCTCGATGGCGCGTTTCGCTACGTCCTCGGTCTTGTTCACGTCCTTTCGGAGAGCGAGGTAGCTACCGACTGTAGCGCAACTCAGCGGATACTGGTTGTCTAGCTTCAAGGCGGGCTGGATGTATTCGCCAGTGGCCTTCTTGATGAGCTGGGCGAACTTGGGATCCGAGGTGGAGAGATTGGCGGTCTGCTGGAAGTTGTAGATGCCGAGCAAGATCAGGGCAACCTTGGAGTGGGGGTTCAGTTCGAGAGACCTCTGCCAGGCGGTGGCAGCTTCGTCCTTGTGGCCTAGTTGCCAGAAGCAGCAGCCGATACCGATGCGTGGGTCTGGGTCGAGAAGGTCGGGAGAGCTTTCCAGGACGTTTTGGTATCCCTTGAGGGCTTCTGCCCACTTGCCCATGGAGTAGTGGACGCGGGCCTTGCCCATCTTAGCCATCAGGTTCTTTCCGTGCGAGGTTCTCAGCGCGTCCTCGAAGCACTTGGCAGCCTGCTTCAGCGTCTCCATGCGCTCGGGGCTGACGATGGAGCCAGCAGTGGTGGCGGGGCCCTGGAGAGAGGCTCTGAGGAGATACAGGACTCCGCGGGCTAGAAAGAGCGGGGGGTGCGAGGGGCTGATTCGGGAGGCATCGTTGAGCACGCCCGTGGCTGCTTGGATCCAGAATTCCTTCAGTTTCGTGTCGGGGTCGCCATTCTCTGCGGGCGTGTTAGTCGCTGAAATGGGGAGAGAGAGAGAGAGAGAGAGAAAATGCACGTACGGGGCTTCACGCGCGGTGCTTCGCGACACTTGAGGAGGTAGAGCCAGCACAGGCCGTTGAGAATGCTGAGCCGGTCCTCGGTGCGGGCGCGGCTGAAGACGTCGGTGGCCTGCTTCAGCACGTCTATGGCCGTCTCTATCCTCTTGTGCTTGGCGTAGGCGACGGCGACCTGGACCCATGTTGATGTCGCGCTCTTCTCGGCCTCCAAGATGTCGCAGAGCTCGGTAGGGTCGTCCTGGATCTGGTCGTCGAGCGGAATCTCGACATCGAGCTGGCCTCCCTCATCATCGGCGACCGAGATGGTGATGGAGCTGGGCACGTCCGAGTAGCGCGGTGGTGGAAACATGCCGCCAGCACCATGTACGCCATTCGCGCCGTTGGCGTGGACTGCGGCCATGATGGGGGGAATTCGCCGTCGATTGTTGCTGATTTCACGATTGGGTCGGGTGCAGAGGCGGGATCAGCGCGACATTCCAGGAGGCGGCTTGGTGGCAGACAGAGGGCGCAAGGCGGTTTCCAGCCTGCGGTGATGGGTTGACAAAGAATCGCGAGTGAGAGCTTCTAGGGAGCGCGGAATCGGCAGAACGTGCGGAACGGGAGCCTTGGCGCGCGTCGCGACCACGATGCCTGACCGAACCCGCCGTTTCCACTGCGTGGGTGCACGTTTGAATTGAATACGTGGGCAATGCGACCATCTGCCCAAACTGTCGTTTCGCCGCCGTCTCTCCCTCTTGTTGACACTTGCATTCGTCTCCGTCTCAGTCGCGACTTTTGCCATCCCTGCTCCCTCGACATACACACCCCCGAGCTCCCCGCAACATATACATAGACATTACCAACACATGCCTCGAACCATGCGCAAATCTCACCACCGCAAGCAGTGACCACATGCCCTCCGTATATAAGCAGTAATAACCCTTGCAACACGTAACAGAGCCATGTCGCGCATCCCAGGCTACTCGCAGGCGGGTGCCACTGGAGGAGGAGGAGGAGGAGGAGGATACAATGGCTATGGCGCAAGCGACGCCAACTATGAAGGTCGCCCCAGCGCTGAGCGACCACGGCGGCCGGGCGGATATGGAGGCATCAACGGCCCTGCAGACAGCTACCCATCCCGGCCGAGCAATGAGCGCGATCGCCCACGACGTCCCGGCGGATACGGGGGCCTTGCCCAGGAGGATGACATGGAAAGAAGACCCAGCGGCGACCGCGATCGCCGGCCTGGTGGCTATGGCGGAGGCGGCTTCTCTGCCCGCGAAGGGAGTCCCGCCAAGGTTACGAGGCCTACCAGCATCGACCGCTCTCCAGCGAAGCGTCGCAGTGGTGAACGCCAGAATGGAAGCAGGCCCAGGAATGCAAACTACGGCCAAGGGAGCCAGGCCATCGAAGAGGTCCTGCACTTCATACGCCAGAACTGGGAGTTTATGACCAAGGATCAATGTGTCCCTATTGAAGTAGCTCTGAAGCTCATGGACTCGAGCTCACTTGGTCTGGCAAGTCAAGCCGGCCAATTCCAACAGACCCACGATCAGCTGCAGAGCGCGCTCAAGGGCATCGTCAACGGTACCATCTGTCTCATCAAGGCCCAGGCACTAAGCTAACAGCAGCAGAGCACCACCAGGGTTTCAACAGCTCCATTGGTACTTTCCATCAAATCCAGTCTAGCCTCCAAAGCTCCCAACATCGCGTCAGAACGCTCAAGGGCTCTCTTGTATCCGCCAAGTCGCAGCTTTCCACCGCCAAGCCAGAGCTGCGAGAGTTTGCCACGACTTCCCAGAACTACGACGAGATGTTGCAAATGCTCGACACCATCGAGAAACTACAACTCGTCCCTGAGAGGCTGGAGGCACGGATATCCGAGAAGCGCTTCCTCACCGCAGTCGACATTCTGCAAGATGCCCTGCGCATGATACGAAAGACGGAAATGGAGAAGATTGGAGCCTTATCCGATCTGCGCACATACCTCAGCAATCAAGAGGTTTCTCTGACTGACATTCTAATCGAGGAACTCCACAGCCATCTCTATCTCAAATCGCCCTACTGTGAAGACAGATGGAAAGAGTACGCGCACAACCAAGTTAAAGGTCATGTCTCCCAGCGCGCGCAGGCTGATGCCAGAGGACGACTACTGTACTACTTCCTCGACGGCCTTGATACCTCGGAAGCCGTATGTACGTTCCACACTCCACACCCTACTGTGCTGACCAGTCTAGATGACCGATGACTCCACCCACAACCCAGAGGCAGACACTTTCCAATACACACGGCTCGTTATAGAGGCGTTGAACAAGATGAACCGCCTAGACATGGCAGTCGACACTATCGAGCAGAGGTTACCTGTTGAATTGTTCAAGGTTGTTGACAAGTCTAACAACGAAGTGGCTCAACGCCATCCCAGCATCCTGCGCGCCTACACAGCTAAGAAGGGCGCCAAGTCCAAGACTGAGATTGAGAGCGAAGATGTCCGAACCACGCTTCTGAACGACTTGATGTGGACGCTATACGCACGCTTCGAAGCCATTGCAGAAAGTCATAGGGTCGTCCACGATGTAGTCGCAGGCATTGTTCGACGCGAAGGTCGGACCTCATCGAGCGCGACACTTACTCGTGGCTTCAAGGAGTTGTGGAAGCTTTACCAGAGCGAGGTAGACAAACTTTTTTTCCCTTCGCCGTGGCAACTTGCTGATATGGTCTTAGATGCGATCGCTTCTTCACGACTATCTTGCTACGGACGGCGAGGCTTCCTATAGAGGCGGCCAGGGCCAGAAATCTGCGGCGAGCGCATTCTCTCGTGCACCGCGAGATCGAAACAAGCGCATGTTCAAGCTAACCGATGTCGATACAAAGGCATCTGAGCTATCCAAAGAACGAGACCACCTCGAGCTCATTCTCAAGACGTCTGTGCCAGGGCTCGTTTCCGACTCAAAGAGACTTGACAATGTTAATACCAACACCACCACCAACCTTGATGGAAGTGCGACTGGACACAAGCTCCTCGTAGAGCCAAGCGTCTTCAATATGGGGATTCTGTTGCCGCCTTCGCTAGATTTCCTCAACAGACTAAAGGAAGTCGTGCCATCGAATGCCGACATCAGCCTGAGCACATTAACCTCGTTCCTTGACGATTTCTTGGTCAACGTCTTCCATCCACAGCTTGACGAGACTCTGATCGAGCTTTGCGCGCAAACTTTTATTGAAATCGACTCGTTTACTGAAGACGCACACTGGGCAAGACACTCCAAAAAGCCCATCTTCAAGGTATGAACACCAATTGCAAAAACTATATATCCAAGCTGACCCTTCAGGGCACTGCTCAATTCTTCACACTCATCTCAGCCTTTTGCAAGATGCTTGACAACCTTCCGCACGATCAGGCATTCTCTCAACTCATTGTTAATCAAATGGATACATACGCCCAGAAGTGTACCGGATGGTACAAGGCCCTTGTCAGTCGCTCACAGGCTACGGCTAGTGGCCGTCTCATGAAAGCACCAGCTGTATGGGCTGAGTCGGATGCCATGGAAGAGTTGATCGCTCGTTTGGCGCGGATAGATCCCTCCGATCACGAAAACCTCAACCAGGCCGTCGAGAATGAAGTCGCCCTGCTGATTGAAGCTGTCGAGGCGGACGAACCTCTCGATCAGGCTGACATGATTCAAGACAAGAAGAGCATCGTCAATTTGTGCTTACTGTACACCAGCATGAAGTGGTTGGCTACCAAGACAGCGCAGCTGAGGCATATTAGTGATCGTGCCTCTGATCCGATGAACATTGAGTCGAGCGGCCAAAGGCACAACAGACGATGGACTCAGCTCCAGTCCTCAGACCCTAGACCTCAGGGTGCTCCAATTTACTTGCCGTTAAGCACAGACACCGCCGCGTAAGTAGCTCACCCTCCGCTTCCAAGAATGCATACTAATTCCATGTAGCATCTTCGATGCAGTGGTATCGACTTACCACTCTCTTTCTACTCGTGTCTTGCGCACCCTGCATCTATCCATGCGCAGCACGATATTGTACTCACTCAACGCGAGCACGCAATCCAACATCTACATCGACACTCTTCTCAGCGACCCCGACCCGGCTATCCTGGCCCTCAACTCAACTTTAATATCCTTCGATACCGAAGTCTCGACATACATCCCCGCAAGCTCGTACAGTCACATCACGCGTGGTTTGGCGTCATTGATGGATACGTACCTCTTCTCCCTTTGTACGTCCAAGATCGAGCGGATGAACACCAACGGCTGCGCATTGATGCAGCTCAACATCCTCGTCCTCCAACAAAACCTGAAGAACATCGAGGACGGTGCGACCCTTCCTTACGCAGCCTTGTTCTTCGATATGTTCACTGCAGGCCCAGATGCAATAGTTGCGAGAGCGAAACAGTACGGCAAGGGTTTCGGTGTACCTGGAAAGACTTTCGGGGAAGACGACGTAAGGAAACTCCTGGAAATGGCCTACGAGGAAAAGGTCAATGCCGAGAACAGAGAGGCCAGCGTACAAGCCAAGCGATCGCTGGATGCGCAGTTGTTGGAGCTCAGCGAGTTTATGTATTAAACAAGGGTTCGTAGTTAGGAGGGGTGGTGATTGGGGCATGTCTGAACTGGTGTGGGGCGATGTAGCTTAGCATGGCTCGAATGCACTGTAACATTTTCCTGCGGCCACGGTCTGGGCGTTTCCATCGCTGCACAATTGCGGAAGAATAAAGGCGCGACCAGACAGCCTCCTCGGACGGCATTACTATCGCCAAGCGTCAAGCACGCACACCCGTCGCTCCCATGTGGAACGTCGGCGAGGTCGCACCCTTCGGCCATTCAACGGCCGTGCGTCCTCCAACGTCCCCGAGTCGACAGGGGTCAAGCGCCGCAATCAACTCACCGGCCGGCGACTACAGCAATCAGCGCGCTCCGCCATGGCAAAGCATTCGACACGACTGACATGACCTCAGTCACCGCATTCCTGCATCCTCCTGCGGATGGCATGGCTTGGGGGCTGGCTTGCAGCGCGACCGTGTCCTCAGCCGTACCGCGATTCGATGATCCATCCCATGCGGCCCGAGGCGAGACCAGTGTTGGTGATCTGCTTCCTGAATGCCAGTTCTGAAGGAGCGCCTTGCATATGGTCCCCCCCGGTTTGCCAGACACCACAAAGACCTTGTCCTTTTGCGTCTCTGCGCAATTCCCACATGAATAGCCGCTATTGGGCATGTGCAGTTGATTGTTTGGTATTTTGTAGGCAGCGGCATGTGATGGCCTGTTGCTTCTGATGCTGAATCACGAAGACATGCGCTCTCGGCGCTGCAATCACGGGGTAGGGGTTCAGCTTTCAGGTCACCGCTTACACGGCCTCAGTCGCCGACATCTTTGAACTCGGCCCGTATGTGGACGCCTGAGGAAGAGATGGCTGTTAATATATTCATTCGCCTCTTTCAAATGATCGTCGCCAGTCTCGCTCCATAGTTCCAGGTTTCACTCCTTGAATATCTCACTTCAAGTCCGACTCCACCACAGCTAGCCCGCAGTCCATCGACAATGTCATCAACACACGACTCACAAGACATTGAAAAAGGTCCAAACGGCTCAGACTATGCCCATCTCACCAATGACGTTGTCCAAAGCTTCAGTTGGGAGAATGTTACCGTCACTGTCAAAGACCGAACTTCCAAGCAGCCAATCGACATCCTCTCCAACGTGAGTGGGATACTTGAGGCCGGCGAAATACTCGCACTGATGGGCCCCAGTGGCTCTGGAAAGACAACGCTACTCAACGTACTAGCTCATAGGGCTGCGATGCCCAAGGCTGAGATCAAACAACACCTCTGTATCAATGGCGCGACAACGACACTGGCTTCTTTCCGCAAACTGAGCAGCTATGTCGAGCAAGAAGATGCCCTTGTGGGCTCGCTGACTGTTAGGGAGACGTTGCATTTCGCGGCTCAACTTGCGCTTCCCAGGTACGTTCCAACTGTATCACCGTATAACATCTCACTGACATCGTTATGGTAGTTCGATAAGTAAGGCTGCCAGAAAAGCCCGTATATCTAGTCTGTTAGCGTCGTTTGGTCTCCAGAACCAAGCCGATACCCTCATTGGAACACCAATCCGCAAAGGTGTATCTGGTGGACAGAAGCGGCGCGTCAGTGTGGCTAGCCAACTCATCACAAGCCCAAAGATACTCTTCCTCGACGAGCCGACCAGTGGCTTGGACTCTGCAGCCAGCTACGAGGTGATGAAGTTCGTCAGGGATATTGCAAAGAAGCACAAGGTACTTGTCATCGCCTCAATTCATCAGCCGTCCACCACCACATTCGAACTCTTCGATAAGCTCATGCTGTTGAGTAAGGGAAAGGTCGTGTACAATGGCGTGGTGAAGCAGCTAGGCGATTACTTTGCCGGCTTGGGATACGAAGTGAGTAGTATATACAACCTACAAGATGGTCAAGCAACTAACACCCTATCCCCAAGATGCCTCTATACACCAACCCCGCCGAATTCGCAATCGACCTCGTAAACACAGATTTCAGCACTGACTCCCAAGCCGCATCCCAACGCCTCACCCATCTCCACACTTCCTGGCACGAGTCCCCCACGGCAAATGCTCTATCCAGCAACCTACGCACTCACCCGGCCCACACGACCACGCCGTCCACCGCCCCCTCGTCCACCACCGCAAGCCCTTTCCGCATCCTCCTCACCCTAACCCACCGCTCGCTAATAAAATCGCACCGCGACATCGTCGCCTACGGGATCCGCATCGCCATGTACATCGGGCTAGCCATAATGATGGGCACAGTCTGGCTACGACTGTCCCCCGTGCAATCCAACATCCAAGCCTTTACCAACGCCATTTTCTTCGGCGGCGCATTCATGTCCTTCATGGCCGTCGCCTACATACCCGCATACCTCGAGGACCTCTCCATCTACCGCAAAGAGCGCGCAAACGGGCTCTACGGCCCCACGGCCTTTATGCTATCCAACTTCATCGTCGGCGTACCTTTTCTGTTCCTCATCACCATTCTCTTCAGTGTGATTAGCTACTGGCTTGCCAACTTTCGCCCCACGGCAGACGGGTTCTGGACCTGGGTTCTGTGGCTGTTTCTCGACCTGCTCGCTGCCGAGTCGCTGGTTGTGCTGCTGTCTTCGCTCATCCCCATCTTTGTTGTTGCGCTTGCGGCGACTGCGTTTGCGAATGGGCTGTGGATGTGCGTCAATGGGTTTATGGTACAGCCGGATACGCTCAACGTGTTTTGGCGCTACGTTTTTCACTACATTGATTATCAGGCCTATGTTTTCCGCGGTATGATGGTGAATGAGTTTGGGGAGCGGAACTATGCTTGTGAGAGGCTGGCTGATGGCGGGTGTCAGTGCATGTATGCTAGTAGGCTGGAGGATCAGTGTGAGGTTGAGGGCAAGGCCGTGCTGGCTGTTTATGGGTTTGGGACGGAGGGGATGGGCAAGTATGTGGGCTATTTGCTTGTTATCGTTTTCGTGTATCGGGTTTTTGGGTGGGCCGTGTTGTGGGCGAGGAAGCATTAGGTGGAGAGGGAGGACTCATGGAATGCAGTTCCGTAGGTGTTGCTATTTTGCATCAAATTGATTTATACTTATCCATTCACGCTCGCACTTTTCGGCATCCCGATACCGACTGCTGCCGTAGCGCCCGCATCGACAGGCAACACCGCGCCTGTGATCCACCTTGCATGGTCGCTGGCGAGGAACGTGGCTGCACAAGCAGCATCCCAACCGTTACCTTCAGTACCCAGTAAGCTTCTTCCCTTCCTTGCTTCGCGGGCTTCCTGAGTCATACCTCCCGCGTACATCATGGGTGTATAAAGCATCTAACGCGTTAGCCAGACCCCTGTTTCCTTTGAAACCGCGCACTCACACCAGGACAAACGCAATTCACCCTAATTCCATCACTGGCATGATGCGCAGACATGGCCCTCGTCATATTCACCACCGCGCCCTTGGACGTCGGATACAACAAGTGCGGCGTTCCTCCCTTCAATCCCGCAACGGACCCCATATTGACTATACTCCCCTTGACCTCGCCCTCATTCTTCCGCATGGCCGGCACGCAATACTTGACCATCTGCACCATGCTGCTGACATTGACCTCCAGCCCCTTCGCCCAAGCCCCCATGTCGACTTCCACAGCCGTACCAGGCGGCCCTGCAATACCAACGTTGTTGACGAGAATGTCCAGTCTGCCGAATTCTTGCAGCGCTGCTTGCACGGCTGCCTCGCAGTCACTCGTGCTCGTTACGTCAGCTTTAAACGGCATGGTTTTCCCGCGATGAGGCTTCGATGATGCCATTTCTGCGGTTCTTGTCGCCCACGCCAGGTTCAGGTCCAGGCAGAGGACGTTGCAGCCTTCAGAGGCGAGCATGATGGAAATGGCGCGCCCGTTGCCGATGCCATCGCCTGCGCAGCCGGCGCCAGTGACAATTGCCACCTTGCCTTTGAGTCCGCGCGGTGGGGGCTCTGATGGTATTTCCGCCATTGCTGCTTTGGGAAATGTGGGGTTATTGTCGGTAGTCGTGGTCGATGACGCGGTATGTATGTAGTGGCAACCTCGGAGTTTCGGAAAGACGCAGGGACGGATGGTTCTGGCTTTCGGAGTGCGCTTGAGACCGAGCCATGGTTCGATTTCATTTGAGGGGCACTGTTTACTCAAGTGCGGAGAACGGTACTAGATACATGATGTACGATCTACCTCGGTATATCTTGGGGTTGACGCTAGCGGGAACATGCAGATTTTGATCTCACGGGTTAGTGTATTCGACAATTGTGACAGACCTTTTAAAACGCCTTTTCTCCTTCCTATGCAGTGACTGTACTTGCAGAGGCAAAGTCAAGCCAGCGAACTTGTCAAAAGTCTTCTTCGAACACCATCATGGCCCTGGATTTCTCACAGTATGGCGGCCCGTCAGAGGAATGGTTGGCAGTGGAGCAGTCACTACCCGCAATACACTTCGACACGTCGATGGATCCAATCGCACTCAGGACATCTCTGAACGCTGAAAGGGATGCACGAGCCGCGGAAGCTATGAAGCTGTTCGCACCGCATGTGCAGACCAAGGACTACGCAATACCCACTCGGGACGGCTCCACAATCGAAGCGCGAACCTATCGGTCCGTGAAGAAGGATGCATCCGAGAAGCTTCCGGTATACCTTTACTTCCATGGAGGAGGCTTCCTGTTAGGAACACTCAGCGGCGATGATCCGTTGTCAGCGCAGACTGCAATCAAGACTGGATGTGTTGTACTCAACGTGAACTATAGGCACACGCCCGAGCACCCATTTCCCACGGCGTGGAACGACACACATGACGCTTTGGCATGGCTGCACAAAAACATCGAAGAGGTTGGAGGCGATGCGGCCAAAGTCATCGTTGGCGGTATCTCCGCGGGCGGCCAACTGGCAGCTTCCCTTGCACTGGAGCAGCATCTAGGAAAGAGCGACGTGATCAAGGGCCTACCCACATTAGCCGGCCAGATCCTCATGATACCCTGCCTCGCGGCACCATCCACATACGACCAAGGGCCGGGAAAGCAGCTCAAGTCCTCCTCCTACATCGAGAATGAAAACGCGCCCCTACTCCCCAAGAAGGTCGTGGACATGTTTACCGGTCTCTTGAAAGCAGGTACGCCTGACTTGAAAGACACCAAACTCAACATCGTGAATGCCACGCAGAAAGAGGTCAAAGGGTTGCCGCCGACGGTGATCGGTGTCGCTGGTTTGGATCCGCTGCGTGACGAGGCGCTGCTGTATGCTAAGCTACTGTCGGAAGCCGGTGTGCCGACTGATGTTACGCTGTTCAAGGGCGTGCCCCATGGGCACAGGCGGTTTGGGAGGGCACTCAAGGCTTCGGAGCATTGGGATGAGTGCGTCGATGGGGGAATACTGTGGGTTTTGTCGGGGCCGAAGGCTACTGGCAAGTTCGATGTGAAGTTACCATGAGCTTGGGAGAAAAGGTCAAGTGACGTTCAACGTTGGCTTAGGATACCTATGAAGACACACGTACTTTCCAGCATTTCGAGACTCATGTGCTCTTTTTTAGGGAGGGGCCTGTGCATTTCCTTGTTGTCCAATGAGTTCGAGGCGCTAAAGTTGAAGGGTCACATAAGCCACTCCGCCCTTGCCTCACTCCCCAGCCTGATCTTCTACACCACACTACATTTCTAACCCTCGCATGCCCGAAGCGTTTGTGATGTCATTTGGGTATCAAGTGGACGCTTCCATTGCCTGTGAAAAGTTCTGCTCCGTTGCTACCGACATGAGCGACAGGACTGGCGCTGCCGTAACCAAAGTGAAGTGAGGATCACCAAGCCATAAGCCACAGAAAGCGCAAACTATGCGGCTGGTCCGCGTGAATCTCGGCGGAGATGCCAATTCAAGCTAGGAGAAGATGCCTAGTGCCACCTTGACATAACTCTATGTGAGTTCCTCCGTAACGCTGTGCACTCGTGGGTCGCGGGTGAACCTATTTCCGCCCGTACATGTTGCTTCTCTCATTTGCGCCTTGGCATATGTAGCTGCTTTTAAACTGCGCTTCGGAGGAGGGAAGCTGGACAGAAATTATTCCTCTTACCTCTATGAGCTTACTCTAGGAACACAGAGCCATCCTCCACTATCTCATGCAGTGTGAAGCAAATACTATTGCCTATAATCGTCCCTCGCATGGTACTCGCTGGCCGTAATCTCTCCCGCCTGAGCCAGAAGGGACCCTTTTCCCGTCACCAGCAAGGAAGGAACTTTAACTTTTCCATATTCAGCAAACCATTTCCTATTTTCCTCTGAGTCCTTCTCAAACGCGCGATATACTTCCAATCCGGCTCTTATCGCCCCTGATTGAGAGTATGCAAGAGCATACTGTTCCAAATCCGTGGATGTATTGTACGAGATCTTGTCGAAGAAGTGTGACGTACCCGCGCTCCTTCCCAACGAGAAACTCCGGTATATTGGGGGCCTGGTGGAAGACGAAGTGGAAGACGTCTACACCTCCCTTGATATCTTCGTAAAATGATGTACTGGGAAGTTGGCACTCGCCCCAGATGACACTGGCCACGTCTTCTGGGTATCGTGATATGTAGGCAAACACGATCATGCCGCCGATGTCGTGGCTGACGACGTGGATCTCCTCTTTGATACCGAAATGGATTTGAATTAGGATATGTAGCTCTTCAGCCATCTGCGTCTTTTGATAGCTGGTCAAGGGTTTGGACGACTGGCCTGCTCCTCGGTAGTCTGGCGCTATGACACAATACCCGGCGTCGGATAGGGTATTGATGATATGGCCTTGAATATCAGGAAGTAGTGCAAGCAGCTGGCAATGCACACATCGGAAAGAGCACGGATTTGTAAGACATGAAGCTGTCACAGCGTCATATGCAGCGTCAGTATGCTCGCTCGATACGAAGGACCCAGATATTCGCGGACAAGTACCAAGCCATCAAGCGAAAGGAGTTGGTGTAGGTGTGAGTTGATCATCTTAGCCACTGCCCTTAGGTGTTGGGGGGGAGGCGGGGTACGTGAATGGCCTGATGATGGGATGGCCTTCCCGTTTCAGGTCTAGTTTCTCCACGGGTGTACTCGAGGTTCCGTTCAGACCTATACGAAACTGATGTTCGTCCCGCTATTCAGGTTCTGGTATTCGCTTGTCAAACGCTGATACATCATCAATCTCCAAGATGAGTTCAACACCAATTGACTTGAACTCTGCAACCAGAAGCTCTGCGACGGTCCGCGGTGCAGGCCTCCAAGCGCATTCGACCATTCTCAACTGGTTAAAAGTGGTAGGAAAATCCTCATATAGATTGTACAAAGCATCCGAAATGTCGTCGTCCCACTCCATCTTGATGCTCAGCGTCTCGAGAGATTCCGGCAGGATTGCGGAGAGGCGAGGGTAATCAAGGCCCATGCAATCCCCGAAGAGAACGAGACCAGATACATTGAGGTGCTTGAGCGCGGTGAATTCGCGAAGACTTCCAAATGAAGGAATGTCCTCGTCCATGTCGACCTGGCACGTGGCGTCCATAGTGTCGATTGTCAATGTTTCGAGTGAATCTTTGAATGCGAGCAAGACGGGTCGAAATGCTGGAAGATCGATTCCTGTGGCAACATGTGGGAAAAGGGTATGAACCGGAAATCGTGATATACTTCTCCAGCGGCATTCGAAGCACTTCAGACTCACGAAGGGATCCAGAAGCCTCCTGATAGCCTGCTCGCCGATGTCCTCACCATCAAGCGATACTGCATCCATCTCGACAGAGGCTTTGATGCGCTCATGGTTATCATTTTGCTCGTATTGCAGTAGTTTTGCTATCGGATCATCCATGCAAGAAGGGCTGGCATTGTATTGACGCAAGGCCATCGGATGGCCACCTAGAATAATGATCCACAATGTCCGGAGCCCATTGCCCGGGTGGTATCGCTTACATGCTAGAAGGGACTTATAAAACGGCTCGCGGGATATAACCACCTGGGCTAGGTTTGGAGCGGCTGCGATTAAACAAAGAGCTGCGGCGTGTAGGAAACTGTATGCTTCACGATGTTTGCATGCCTCATGCAGCTTTTCGAAAGACAGATCTACGATCATTGGATCCATTGGGTCGACAGCCCACTTCGCATTTGATAGATAGTTTCCATATATCGCGCTATCAGACTCCGTCAATCCGTAGCCGGATGCCATTTCGCGCCTGCGAGTCCTGTTGTGACTGGTAAGGCATCCTGGACTCTCAATGTACCGAATATGTCGGCAGAGCTCGGGTCGTCGAAAAAGCGTCTGTAGCAACAGCTTCACCATTCGCCTGGGTTTAGGGGAGGAGACGATGCATTGATAGAGCGCTGAGGTTGCGATGGCGTTCAGCTTCCGGCACGTAAGGGTCAAAGCATGAATGTCACAGGCAGTCGAAGTGTTCTCTTTCTGACGATTGGCCTCAGCCTCGGTCTCAACTGTGGGACCCCGTTTGATTTCCAGATGCGATACGATGGCGATGAGCAGCTCATCTGGTAGGTCGCCGATGGGGCACGGCAGGATCTGGTCGGCGGGGTTCATTGTGCGGCTGTCAACGTCTCAAAACCAGCGAGTCATCCGGAATCTTCGCCAACCACCAAGTGCCGGAATACCAAAGCGTGTCGTCGGAACGATCCGGAAATTGCACCCGTTGTACCGACCATACGCTACCGTGAATGTCATGTGCATGTGTGGAAGAATTGGAGAAACGAAGATCTTCCGAAGATGCACGAGATGCCACACGCTAGAAGCGCGTCCCCACTTTCTCAGGCGCTACGCCCTGAATCTGCCTGAGGCCCCTGGTCATGTGAAACTCCATCAACGTCAACAACCAATGCCATTATGCTTATTCCTCTGCCAAATTGTCGGAGACATGTAGCTGCCGTGCACTTTGTCACACTTCCCTTACATATCAACGCAGAGTGTATCACTTTGGCGGCTTGGCGCAATTTGGCCCTGGAATGCCGCGATCCTTGAGTGTGAATATCACAGCGTCTTAGTCGGAGACAATGGCATATCTATATATAAAGGTAGGGTAGATTAGTAGGTCGTGCAGTAGACCACTTGAGCCAGCCCACAACACACGATGCCATCCCACGGAGAACGAAACCTCGAGCATGGAAGCAAGGCGTATGCTGCATCCTTCACCCAGGGCCACCTGACACTCCCACCTAGCCAGAGATACACTATCGGTGGGTCTGCATGCATGCTTACGTCCTCCTAGCAACCACTGATCTGACCCCAATAGTGACCTGCATGGACGCACGCATAGACCCTGCCATGGCATTTGGTATACCACTCGGAGCCGCACACGTCATCCGCAACGCGGGCGCTTCTGTACGCGACGCCTTTCGATCGATAATAATATCGCAACAGCTGCTCGGAACAAGGGAGGTTATGATTGTCAAGCACACCGGATGCGGCATGCTCACGTTCGACAACGATACTGCGAGAGCAGTTGTTATGAAGAAGAGAGGAGAAGTCGCGGCAAGAGAAGTTGAAAAGTTAGACTTTCAGCCTTTCCAGAATCTTGAAATTCAAGTCAAAAAGGATGTACAATGGCTGCGCATCAAAGCAGTCGAGGAAAACATCAGATTCAGCGGCTGGATATATGATGTGGCGACGGGAAAGACGAAGCGGATAGTATGAGGCGCTATATTTGTCGGAGTTGTTGAGTTAATAGGATATACCCAAATGAATGTAAGGCGATCTTATGCATGACGATATACTTGACCTGTCTCGGCGATACCGGCTTTAATCATATATGCTTTACCTATTGCAGGCTAGGCTATCGATTGCAGCTACCACCTCGTCAGGCTGGTAGGTCCCTCTCACCATCACGAACTATTCAAAGAGCCAATATTCCAAATCCTTCGACCACGACGCATACAAAGTGACCAGGCCATAATCCACGCCCTCTCCCAATATGACAGCTGGGAATGCATCGCTTGGCGGCCTACCAGACGAGCTCATCTTAGAGGTCCTACTCTATTTGAACACCATTCGCTCATCCGAGACACAATCGACCGCCTTCAAACAGAAAGAAAAGGAGAAGGCCCGTCAACGCGAGAACCGGAATCGCCAACGCGCATTGTGGAGCCTGTGCCTGACGTCCCGTTGCCTCAAGCGGCTCGCTACCCCGTTTTTGTACGCGTCGTTCACAGGATCTGCCACCTGGTACGGCATAGACCCTCTAAGACTCTTCCACAAAACTATCACGACCACAAGTGTCTTGCCAGAGCAAGGCTACATATACGCTCAACACATTCAATATCTAGAGACCCGACTGTCAGATTACCTAGGCAACAATCTGTACGCAGATACAGCACTACCAGATGCAATACACATGGTAGCGCGCTACTTTTGTCTACTGGCAGAAATCGTCAAGTACGCACCAAATCTGCAGCACCTATCTGTCACCAGTCTAGAGACCAGCGATGTATCGTTTTGGCGATACCTATTGCCAGAAGGGGGTTCGACATCTCCTTCATCTTCAGCTATCACCAATCACAATTTTAGCAATTTGCAGACCTTGTGTGTCCAGACGCATATTAGAGGGTTTGGCTCAGGAACTCGAGCGGTTTCATTCAGCAGCATTTGCGAGGCGGTGGCACCGGCACCGTTGCTCTCCGACTTTCGAGCTTCAAGTGTGATGACAACGGGACTGTCAGGCCCGGACCTCAACTTTGACTCTTTCAAGAGTTTGCAGCGCTTGGAAATCACAGAGTGTGTCGTAGACATCGATTCAGTAGCCAGTGTACTATCCGTGTGCGAAGGTCTTCGAAACATACTTTGCTCGTGGGCTTATCTCGACACCGTGGGCGAGACACCATCGGATCTTTCTCCTGGTCTTCTGCGTCATTCTGACACCTTGGAAACATTGTACCTCGATTTTCGCGAGGTCAGGTGCGATCCTGAAATTACCACGTCACAATGCCTCGGGTCTCTGCGACAATTTAAGCACTTGAAGGCGCTGACGATATCCCAGAAAGGATTCCTTGGTGAAGATTGGCCAGAGCCAGACATTACAGACTCGTCAACGAGGAACCGCATAGTTGAGCTACTGCCACTGGAACTGAAAAGCTTCACCCTACTTGTGGACGCTGACGACTACGAGCGGGAATGGGAGACATTGGACGATCTGTTCGATATGTGGACATTATCCGAAGCCTGCCGGTCCTCCGCTCTGAGCTTGACTTCTGTCAACATCAAATTGGATTCTGGTTGTCATGAAGCTGTAGGACTTATGGAAGCTTTCTCACAGGCCGGTGTAGGGTTCAAGATAATCACCGAGCGATGATTCCAATGAAGTGAGGGCAAATGGCTCCTCAATTGCAGACGAAAACGCCAGATATCCGGTCTTCAGTAATTACGTGGGCATGGCTACAGGCGGACGGCGTTTGTCAGATTCTAAACGGTGGCGCCCCCGACAAATGGCAACACGATACGCTACGGAGAGCCGCAACCTCACCGCCCGAGTGAAGCAACGAACATGCTTGAAACGTACGATCATGCAATTCTTTTTTTTCACAAATTTCACCTCTGGCAAAACGTTAGTAGCAGAAAAGTGGTCTTCTGAGCTATTCTTGTGGGATCCCGTCACCCCAACCTCACCATTGCTGTGACTGCCTGGCTTTGGCGGTGATATACTGCCTTTACCTTCGCGAGGAGCTTCACGTTTAGGGTCTTCGCCGGACACCAGCACCCATGTCTCGGCTTCCTGCAAACATATAAACACTACTTTTGTCTCAAGTCTTACTTCTTTCCGTCCAACAACCACAACATAGTCCACGATATGGCCACTGTTGACGAAGCCGATCGCCCTGGCACGACAGGCAGCTCAGAAGCTGACGCCTCCACTACGACGAATACTTCGTCTATGCAGGATTCATCGAACCATGAAGAAGCTCTTGGCTGTGAAGTCCAATCGATCATACCTTCAGATACATCGTGTGCGAGCAAGGAAAACGGTATTTGTGAGGGAATGGATGAAGACCAGAAATTCGGCGAGGCCATAAAGTCACATCAGATCGAAAATGATGTCCTTTATTCCCCATTCTCTTCACCTAAGGTACCAGGAGAGAGCAAAGAATCTACACCTGTGTCTGACGAGGAGGTAACCTCCAAAGATGGGCTCTCTGATGGGCATAGCAACGGAGCTTTCTTGACAGTTGATCAAGAGCCAGCAAGGGACGTTTCAGAGAATGACCTGGGTAAGCGAATTCGCTACGTTCAAAGCTAATAGCTGACATGAAAAAAGATATCCAACCGCTTGACAAGAACTCCATGTCAGCTCCTGGCATAGCCATCAATGATCAAGAAGAAACACGCGTCGTCGCCGGGAGCGAGATCCATCAACTACCCGAGCCAAATACCACTAAAGAGGGGGAAGAATCCCCAGATACCGCCATCAACGTACCGCCTCATAAGCGCGCTGACTTTCAACCACCACCGTCTCGCCATCCAGGGCTCCAGAACTCTAGGGTAAGGCATCATTTCTTATTTCCCATGGACCAGACTGATGGTTGCAGCATATGATGCCGACGAACGAAGTTGCTCGGTCTAATGAAATACATCCTGTGCACCGCCAGTACTATCCGCAATACGACCACAGACGCGACGTAGTGGATCGCGAGTATACAATAAGGCTCGGTGCACAGCTCATGAAGATTAAGAACGAGCTTGACACGGAGCGCCATCACAACCTTCACTTACGCAAGATGATTGAGACGGAGCAGAAACAAAAGGTGGATGCAGCATACTCTGGTATGCTGAATAACCTTCTTCGAGATCAGACCGAAGCTCTTGCTCTCAAAGCCAACGTTGAAGCCAAGGAGCGCAACCTTGATGTTCGAGAGAAGAAGGTTCAACAGTATGAGATGTTTCTCTCAGAAGGTCAAAAGCAATTGCTGTACAAGCTCGGCGAGAGTGGTGACCGCCCCATGAGCGAGGTGCAGCAAGAGTATGCACGTCGCCAAGCTGAAATTGATGTTCGGAAGAGCCTTGGCGACATCGAGGCTCAGTATGCTGTTAAGATTGAGGGTTTGCGTCTTCGTGCAGCAGCTCAAGAGATGCGTGAGCAACAGTACAAGTCCTTTATCCGCGAGTCACTTCGGGCTGAGATGAACGAGTCGGCTCTTCCCGCAGAGAAGGCCGGAGAGATTGCCGAGATTGAGTATAATAACGGTTTCGCTGATGGCAAAGAAGTTGGTCGCAAGGAGACCTTTGACGATGCCCAGAAGCGAGGCTTTCTCGAGGGTTATGAAGCTTGTCACCGCGCCCAAGTCACGCTCAGCAACTTCCGCAAGGGACGCATTTCACACGATAGCCCTGAACTAGACTTTGTCGTCGACCCCGCTCATCCCCACAATCTCTTCAGCATTGGCGTGCAGATTGGGAAGGTCGAAAAGCAGGCCGCTACCTCTACCGCTACCGCCATCGCTGGACCTTCCAAGACTGGTGGGAAGACAGCAGTGATGAACAGTAAGACTACCGATAAGTCCGAAGAGGAGCGAGGTGTGAACAGCAAAGAAATCAACGGCGCCTCCAATGGTCCCGTCAATGGCGTCGCTAGCGGGACTGGAAACGGGACTGAAAACGTCAATGGCAACAGAAAGACCAATGGCATCTTCCATGTAGCGTATCCAGCGCCCAAGTAAGTCACCAAATCCCCCCCTCCTTGACACCTTCACATATATTGACAATCGCTAGGCTCCCTCCTTCTCAACCGTCGCTTGCCTCTCAACTCCGCAGTCACGTACCCCACACCCACAATGGCTATGTTGTTCTCGCCAACCGCCCCACCAGCTCTGCGCCTCCTCAGGATCGCAGTCGCTCTGCCGTCCAGCAAGAAGAGAAGACGGTGGTGAACTTGATTGATCTCTTGTAGGTCAGCGTACCGGGCTTACCGAGGAGCGATGATGTCAAGTGCGAGCAAACTTGATATTTTTCTCCATTATTCTTGGTTTTGTGGAATGACGTCTAGCGACACGTGGGACGGGAAATAGGAAGTCAAGGAGAAAAAAAAACAGTGCATCATACCAAAGGATCAAGGGTTTGACTGGCCGCCAGTGGGAGAAATGTGAAGTTCTTTCATCTCAGTCTACAAGATTCCATCCTTGGGCGCTACCAAGATTCGAAATTCTATCATGTTCGCTGTGTGACGTTTCTCAATCCTGCATAACACTCCACCCTTCGCCTCTTCCCCTGCCACCAGGTCCTCTTCCTCCTCGTACTACAGGCCCATGACCCCTCTCACCCAGCATAGGTTTCCTCAGCACCGGTCCATGGGGCTCTTTCCCATGCTCATCAGCTTTATCCTGTGCATCTTGCGACAACTGCAACCCATTCTCTTTACCGGCATTCTCATCCTCCTTCCCATTTGTATCCCACTTCTTTGCGAAATCCTGGGCGCCACCACCAATAGCCTTCATCTCCTCGTTCTCGCTCCCATCAGCACTGGCAACATACTTTTCCACGGTCTGTAGAAGCTCCGTCTCGCCCTGTCGACTCCGTTCTTCTTGCCAGCGGGCGAACTCAGCCCACCACCATTTATGCGTCTCTCCATCTTTACCTAGGTATCCCGCTGTACCGTCGGGCTTGTTGCGCGCCGCCCACGGCTTATCGACAATATAGTGCAAGACGGCAACCTGCGCGTCATCGGTCCAGATGTTGGTGTGCCAGTACCTCCACGTCTTGAGAGCATTGGTGCGCCACGACAGCGGCGCCCAACGCGAATCAAACGCCTCGTTCAAAAAGTCCTGGTCTGGAAACTTCATAGCGCGCAGCCTGGTATTGCCGATTTCCTGAAACTTGGCAAGGACAAAGTCGGCGAGGGGTTTCGAGGGGCGGTACAAAAAGGTGCCCGAGTTGAAGTTGGACAGCGTGTAGGGTTCCGGTTTGATGACTGCGAGTTGGTCGGGCGAGGTGAGGGGTGTCATGGCACAGTTGCCTTTGTGCCATTCTGGGGGCGCCCAGGCGTCGCGGTCGAGGTTGCAGACGCAGGTGTGGACGGCCATGGTGCGCATGCCGTCGCCGCCGGCTAGGTACTCGTCGTTGTGCGCGTTGAAGACGAGGGGTGATGGGTCGGCGAAGATCATCATGTCGGCGTCGAGCCAGCATAGCCTCTCCCAGCCTTGCTTCATGTCCCATAGGTCAAACACTCGCAGCTTCGTCCATGTATCGATGAAGCGCTCGGCCACCATGCCGTGGGAGGTTCCATCGTCGGGGAGGCGTAGGTGTTCAACGGGTTGGAGGAGGATGTTGGAGTGTCTGGCTTCGGCGGCAAAGGCGTTGATTGAGGATTCTGGAAGTGTCTCTGGTGTGTAGCATATGATCAAGGGCGTGGACGGGGAGTGCTTGTTCAGAGTGTAGGCGAGGAGTATGGCGCCGGCTAGGTAGGAGGGGCGCGTGAGGAGGGTTACGTAGGCGTTCTTGGAAGTTGTGCCATTGGGGTTCGTTCCGTCCGCCATGATGAGTGAATTTACTTTTAAGCCCTGACAATCAGCATCTGAATGACTTGATGGCAAAATCAGAATTGACAACAAGCCGCTGGCAATTGCAGTTCCTTGCGTGTGTCGCCAAAGAATGTACGCGCTGACGTCACGACTCGCGTTCCGAGGCCCGGAATAAACGAGGCTTGTGATCGGAACCTGGTGATGCGCATAGTGTTGAGGGCAATAGTGGGTCGACTGATAGGATACAGGAAATCTGCAACGCAATGTGGTGTTGGAGGATCAAATTACGGGTATCTCGAGAATCTCACTAGGCTATCATGGTCTCCCATATCGTACATGCCCTATCAAAACTGCTTGCCGTCCTCTTTGGCCAGCGCCTTACCCCAGGCACTTTCAAATGGATCATCCATCTTCTCATCGCTTCGGTTGATGACCTCACTTTGGACAGCTGTGTCCTTGGTTAGGTCTGTTTTGAAAGGCTGCTCATCTGCTGTCTCTGGCCGACTGAGAGCCGCAGCCTCTGGGCTCTCGTACTCGAAATTACTCGAGTAGACGACGGCGGCGAATGCCTCCAATCCGCCAACAGCTTCAATCGCAGCTAGATACTCGTTGTTGGCACCGCTGCCAATGCTGTGGGCTTGTCGGCAGAAGACGGCAAGACTGTTCGCAACCTTGGCCTTGACATCGCTACCGACAATCTCTTGTATGCGAGCAGTGTTATCGGAGATGGGCGGGATCTTGTAGGAGAGCTGAGAGATCTTGACATCGACGAGGTGGGAGAAGGCGGCATCGAGGAGCTGGGTAAGGACGTGTGTAAAGGCAGGTGAATCGATGAGGTCGGAGGTCTCGTCGATAAGACGGCGGAGTGAGGTAGTAGTTGTGGGCGAGGTGGATTCGGACGAGGATGTCATGCCAGACTCGCGCAGAACATAGTCCTCTTGGTGTTGCGGTGGTAGAAGGAAAGAAAGCCACTTGCATGTTCTGTGGTTGGTTAGCAGGCTATGTGAAGGGGAGACACGAGCAGCGTACCTTCGCTCTTCCTCTGTAGCGCCTTCAACCCTTTTGCGCACCTCGAGGGTAAGCTCCGACAGCCTCTCGAGAGTGATCTCCTCTCTAGGGTTCAGGAGACCAAAGACGTCTTTTACTGCGACCCTGACTTTCTCGATGATTTCCAAGCACCCCTTGTGTAGTAACCACCAGCTCAAGCTGAGGTATCGGCGGTTGGTCTCGAAGTCGTTGCCGTAGGCCTGGTCGAAGTTGTCATCATCGTGGTTCTCCAGGTTGATGCGAGTGCCTTCGTTGGTCGGCTGTGGAGCAGCTAGAGACACGACAGATGCAAGGTAGTTGCGCCGGCCGAGGAGGTTCAGCTGGATGCGTGTAAGGAGGGTGAGGAGGGCAAGGGTGTAGATGAGGGCAAAGGCTCGTGTAATTGCTGGTCATGTCAGCTCTCGCCCGTCAATGTGGTCGAGGAGGGGCATACAGCTAATCTTCATCTCACTCCACAGCTGCGCTTTGCTCTTCTTGCTCTTCTTCTCCTCGCCGGCTTCAGAGGCGCCCTCAGCCGGGCCTGTGCTGCTATCGGGCTCGGTGCCCACCTGGCTGGCATGGATGAAGCTATCCGTCTGGAAAGTGGAGCTCTTGCCGTCATCGTCGGCCGCGTCTGCTACGCTTGGGGGCGCTGAGCTTGCGATCTCGCTGGGTCCGACGCTCCTGGCCAGCCGCTCGGCCTTTTGTCGCTGCAACTCCTCGAGTACTTGTTCGACAGGGATGGCGTCGAGAATGTTCTCCGTCGCGGTGGGGAGGATGGCGAGGACGGTAAAGGTGCAGTCCTCCTGATTCTGCTCAAAGCGACGGCGCAGACTGTGGCGGGGTTAGCAGTCTCTCCCGGCATCGCATCGCCCTCACTCACTTCTCCTTTGCGATGCGATCATCGCTCATGCGCTGCCTCGCCTCTCCGAGCTTCCCCAGTACATACTGGCCCGCCACATAGCCCGCCCCGAGCACTCCGGCCCCGACGGCGAAGCGTGTGCGGTTGCGCGTAAGCCAGCGACGCGTGCCTTGTATCATGTCGTGCGTGGTGAGGGCGACGCCGCCCGTGTGTCTTGGGGTGGATCAGGCGTCGCGTGTGGGGAAAGCCGGAAGTAACTTTAGATAACAGGCGCACGTCGTAGCACGTCACCACGCCCTAGTCGTACGTTGATGTCAAACACAAAAGCGCTGCTGATGGAGCCGAGTGTGTTGCGACGAGCGAGAATAGCGCAATTCTCGATTCAGTGGCCGGGTAGAGGTGTACAGTGCAGCACATGCGACGTTGGCCTTGTTGTCGGCTTGTAGCTTTGAACTTCTTGGTTGGGCCGAGGTCCATGGCCCATCGCTGATCATTACACTTTCGGTCCTCGATCCAACGGTGCACACACACACACATGTCATCTCAGATGTACCCGAGTTTCTGTCAGCTTGGCCCTTCGCTCTAGACCCTTACAGGCCAGCAGAACCACCGTATGGCTAATTGTCACCATGCAGAGTATCCATTGCTGATTTCCCTTCGTCAAGAAAGCTTATCAAAGAAGGATGATTCTAGTATACCAAGGGAATTCGTGTACGACATGTACTGTGTCTTTACGCGTCATCTTTCACCGCAACAACAGCCTGCATCATGCTACCGCTGCCCTCCTCCGTGCCCTTAAGTGAGTGTACCCGCCGACGAATAAAACCATCTGGTCGTAAAGTCACAACTCCCATCGCGATTTCCAAGTACAAAACGTATGGTCGGTCGCTCAACCAACAGACGCCGTACTCCGCGTCGTCACGCTCGTTTCTGCGGTAGCAGGAACCGACATGGTAGTGCCAGTCGGCGACGAAAATTCTTGATTGGCAGATTCGGCTGGTGAGGGCGATCTGTTTGATAAATACATTAGAACTTTGTACATTTCTTCGCCCTGGTATTGGGCCATTGTGACAAAAGCTCTAGACCAAGATGATGGTCTAGAAGAACAACAAACAGTGCTAGATCAACTAGCCAAGGAAATCCAACACGGCCCGAGCGGATATGGCTGGTAAGCCTAAACCAAAGTGAATCGCCAACCGTAATGACCGGAAAACTCGCGTTAGTAGTATCAGCTACTACTAACAGAGATATCAACAAGCCAGAAAAATCAGGAAAATGCATCATGAAAGGCCAAGATAGCGATAATAAAAAAGATGGGCAAGGGGATGCGGTAAGGTGGTGCGAGTTGGGGTTGTTTGTAGGCATGTCGATTGTCTTCTGTAGCGCGGCTGACGTACTCTTGTTGCGATAGAGCAGCTTTCCATCGCCCAATTTGTGCTCACGTCTGTGAATGTGGAGTTTCCATGTTCCACTTGTGCGACAGGTGCCCACGGCGAGATGATTCCATGTCCGATGATGCTCCACGGAAGATATCCAGAGAGACGGTATGATAGGCTCCGCGCGTCCAGTGCCAGTGGGAGTGGAAAAGAGGTCTAAGCCGGGATGCAGGCGGAAAGTATTGGGTTTGTCTTACTCGTTGTGCCCAATTCCTTTTGGTCAAACGTACCGGGGGGCTCGCGAGCCATATGTGTGTATTGGCCATAGGCCCAATGTTGTAACAACGTGGCATGTTGTTTAACTAGAGTTAGCACCACCGGGACGGAATCCTTGGTCATGGTTCCATATGTTTGTGGAGACATCATCCGGGTAGGTGGCAGAAGGCATGCTTTCATTAGACATAGATAAAGGGAAACCTTCACATCCTTCGTTCAAGGCGACTGGGCGGGGTAAATCCATGTCCAAGAGTTGTGGGTCGAAGCTGCTCCATGGATCGAACGCAGAGCGTGGAGACGCGCTGTACGGCCCTGAAGTGGCTGAAACAGGTACATACCCAGATGAATCCGTCTGTACCTCCTTCCCGATGTATTCCCCCCACTGTTGACTACTTGGTGTCGTGCCAACTGTTGTCATAGCCGATGCCTGAACAAGGGTCTCGTGCCCTTGTGGCAGGTCTGGTGTTTCTTTGGCAGCTTGGTATCTGGGCTTATACCCTTGCATCACATCGCGAACGGGTGTCATTGTACCTGATTCTGATGGTCTGCCACTAAACCTTGAAGTGAGCAAGATCCGAGCATAAACAAGGAAACTGACCTTGGTGACATGCCACGGCCCGGCTGAGAACTTTTCGCCTGATTTGAGACGATGGAGACATGCTTGCACTGCATCAGGTCAGTCTCGCGACTTGTGATGCTTCCCTTGCGGCATCTAGACTGCCTACTTTCGCTTTGTGGCGCTTGCAGTTGTCGCAAGCACCAAGTTTTCTTGTCTTTCTGTAGTCGTCTTTCTCTTCTTGGGTCATTTTCTTCCTCTTTTTTCCTTCCGTCACAGGCCTATCTGCAAGGCTGAAAACAATTTCTTGTCCAAAATTGCTGTCTAGTCGGTATTCGTCTGTGAATGCTGGTAATGGAAACGAGCTGAACGAGGCATAAGGCGAGGAGCCGTTTTCCCGGTGCTGAGAATCAGTCAAGGTTACATCTTGCACAAAGCCTTCCCGATACGATGATGAAATCAAAGCTGCTTCCTTCGCGCGCATCTCTCTGAGCTCTTGCTCCAGAAACTCGATCGCTGCCAGATGCTTCCTCTCCCGAAGATTTGCCCCTTGTGGATACCGCGTTTTAAGGCACTCGAGCATCGCGTCGGAATAGACTGGTTGTCTGAAAGCCATGCCTTTCCATGGCGGAGTATCGTCACTTGTCGGATGCTCGCGAATGATAAGATCCATCGTCTTTGTAGCACCTGCACTGATTGTCAGTCGTGTGGAATCATCATAGTCAAACCCGCCATACTCAATCATGCAAGATCTCGTCTCAGTCTCGTTTTTGGGTGTCTGGGACAATTTCAGCCTACGTGAATTCTCTAAATACGCGTAATGCACCGGTTCAGTCTCGCATGCGCGATTGCAGATGACCGAGATTAGCTATGAATGCACGGCTAGGAACGGTCGCAATTATCCACACATGATATCGAACAGCGACAGTGTGCGCATTCACCCAAGGGAGATCCTGATTACCACAAAACACTTACATAGCAGGGTTGTGTTGGTCAGAAATTATGGACAATGTCTAGTTAATCCGAGTAACAGGCAGACATGTAAGCAGATGACCGGCACGAGCCCATGAAAAAGAGCGGAGCCACCAGGCATCCTCCAGGTGTTGAAGATGAGTGAACGGTCTACACCGTATCCTAAGATGGCTAGGCGGAGTGGCGCTCGATCGCCGGAGCTCAGAACGGGATAAACTGCTGTTCCTTCGTAATAAAATTGCTGGCCTGGATCCCACACCAGGCAGGGATCCAGACGCCATTGGCTCAGAACCAGGGCTGTATCCAGACGTTGTTGTGGCGTCGAGATGTGTGCGCAGCACCGCTGGAGGATTACCTCGCTTCCAGAGTGAGGCGCGCCCATTGGCGCAACAGCTCTAGGCTGCTGTCATCTTGGGCATCGTGGTATCATGTCGGGCAGCTTTGCATTATTTGAGATGCGTTTTTACGAAGACAATAGACCTGAGCGGTCTTCGAAGTGCTTCATCAAGTGTCACTGTCGCTGCATTGCAGCGCATTGAGTTGTCGTAGGAATGCCGCTGAGGCACGCCGCGCCACGCGTCATCGCCGCACGAGCTTATTCTCATAATTTCAGGGCGATTGGATGCCGGTTCATCAAACAGACTCACGCAAATGAAGCGTAACGATAGAATCGACCGATCACAGGCAAAAGTTCATCTGTGGGCCGGTTTCTTTGGCTTACCAGAAAACATGTACAAGTGGGTCTGATGTTGTTGTAGATGACTCCCTAGGTATCCCTCTCGAAAACCGTCCTATACTAAGGTCTAGTGGACGGTTCCAACTACTTGAAGATTTTCAAAGGCCAGATTTTTTTGGGGAAAAAAAACTATAAGCCATGAGCGATGGAGGGTAGCGCCCAGGCGCGTTGTTCCGATGCAGTCGCGGAAAAGTCTGATACCTGCTTCGTTCCCAAATTCTTGTATCCGAACGAACATTCGCACAATCGCAGGGGCATAATCATATAATGTTCAATCACTCGAAACATTCTTCATCCAATCCAGCCCCCAACGAACTGCCAACGATGGACATCACCAATATATCCACGAGCTTCGGGTTCTTTGACCTGCCGAAGGAACTTCGGCTCATGCTCTACGAGTAGCTTCCAGTCACTACACTTCACTGCAGGGTATAACCAACAGTGAGCCAAGGCAAGCATGACAAACTTACGCTCATTATTCTTAAGGTGCTTTCACTGGCCATATTGATGGTACCACGATCAATTTACCACAAGGCCGACACCGTCCTTCAGCCCAGATTATGCGAAATACTTTTCGAGTCGCCCCAGATTGCCCTCTCGGGCTTCGATGCCTGGGACGAGGTATCGTGATACTCTCGGATTCCATTCTTCCTCGGTGGATACAACACGCCAGTCTCTACTTTCACAACGCGCGCCATCCTATCTCCACACATCTTGCTGTCGAAAAAGCATTACCGTCTTTAAATAACCCCAAAGTACGAGTTCCTTTTCATGATATCGAAATATTGGTATGGGCAAACAGTATACACAGGTCTTGCGATGTACTTTGCAATTGTCTGTGGCACGTCTTCGGCGCCACCTGTAGCGAGTATAGAGGCTGCAGCCATAGACTAGTCATGTCGCTTCTAGATCCCGCGATAGAGTTCTCTGCTCCAATTCTCAGATTCCCTGAGCAAGTACTTATCGACAGTACCGAGGCGCACATGGCACTTTTTGACGCGTTCAGTAGCCTGTATCTACAGTCACATCGAGGAACTGTTGTCGAGGCAGCAGTGTGGGAAAGGGGTTGGAAACGAACGGAATAGGAGCAACAGGGACAATAATATTGGTTCGCGCAACGTTAAAAGCACATCACGCGGGTATGTTAGGGGTCTTATTTAAAAAGAAAAGTCTAGGACATGCCAGACTCTCGCGATAGCAACACAAAACCAGGGGTATAGGAAGTTGAACAAGATTTGATCACGCTACTGTGTGATTAAAGGGCCTTCCGCTGCAGCAGTATGTCAAATAGATAAGATGTTCCTATTGCGAATCTCATGTAAACTACGCATTCACTGTTGAGGCAGGTACTTTAGGCAGTAAAGTAATTTTTAATTTGAACCCCCCTAAAGCTCGCACCACGTGCAACGAACCCCCTATCCTATAACATACTCTAAAAATGCGCCGGGTACTAGAGACCCTGATATCTTCACAGCCACATGTGCACAGCTCAAGTGTACGATTTTGGCCGAGACAGAAACATGCCATGTGTGATTGACAAAAAATGCTAGGTAGGGGGACAGGCGGTTGGCGTTACTAGAAGAATGTGTAAATGCGGATACTTGCCAGCGAATGATGTGGGGTGCGTGCCAGTTGTGCAATATCTCGTCAGATTGAAGCTTATGTGATTCTATGTGCAATCACAATGCCAAAAGGCAGAGCTTGTAATACTCGGCTTGAAGTCATCTTGTGGATGTATGGGGACAATATGATTCATGCTTGCCACAGGGTAAAATTCTCTTGAGTACATAATATTACTGCTCGCAAGCAATTCGTAAACTCCTGTGCCAAAGAAAGCAACAAATTACCCAATTCAGTCGCTTCATGGGTACGAACAATCATGTAACGTAAGGGTATCTGTCTCTTTCTCGTAATGTGAACCCGTACGTGAACAATATCTGTCACGGTATACTTTTATTCATAATGCGATTCCGAACCGCAACAGCCGCACACCTTGATCAGTCCGTTTCGTCCAGCCCCCGCACAGCAGAAGGCTTATCCTAGACATGATCGTGTTTGTCTAGGTCCGGGCATGCGACTGTCAGCGTTGCCATGACCGCGACCGATTTACGAGGTCTTGCCAGCGGAGTCGGCCTTAGCGCGGAGGTCGGCGGCAGTGGAGCCAGTCTGGGAGAAGTAGCGCGAGAAGACGGGCTGGAGCAAAGAGCGGAAGACCATCTGGGCACCACTGCAGCATGTAAGCTTGAGTTTCATGTGTATGCGAGGGAGAACTTACGAAGTCTGGGGGAGAGCCATCCAGAGGATGAGGACGAACTTGAAGGTGTAGTAGAAGGCTATTGGAGTCAGTCATGCGCGGCTCGGGACGATTCGGGCGCACTTACGGAACCAGTAGCTGGCGCTGACGGCGCTCTCGAAAACGGTCAGGAAGGCAAATGTTACCCAGTACTGTGTGACTAAGTCAGTGATCTTGATGCTGTGCTGTCGCGTGGGGTATGGAATGAGGCTATCCCGGATCTTCTGGCGGGGTACATACTGTGAGCCACTGAGTGTCGTCGACCTTGCTCGCGGAGAACAGGGCCTCCAGCGAGTAGTAGCCGGGAATGATGAAGCCAGCAATATTGACAAGGAACTCTCCAGCAATGTTGAAGAAGATGAGGAAGAAATAGAGACCGGCAAGGCCGAGGACCATGTAGACCTTGGGGACGGAGGTCTGCTTCTCAAAGTTGTTGAGGGCGGGGTACTTGGACAGCTGGAACACCACATTGTCAGCATACACAACCAGAATTCAGAACTGCCCTGACTTGTCGTCCCAAGGCAGTCGGATATCTTTGATTTTGAAGATTGTGTCGTTTGGCAGAAGCGAGGAGGGGCTTACCTCTTTGTCGAGCTGCGACAGCTGGGCCTGGGCTCTATCCTGGACAGACATGATGAGGGTGGTGAGGAGTTGAGTAGGGTTTCTTGCAAGGTGCTTTGAAGCAGACGACTGTGGTTTCAGTGGTAAATGGGCTGCAAGGTGTTCTTTAGAAGAGGGGAGTAGGAGCGTGGAGCCCGGAGCGATTGTGGGATGCAGGAAGTGGGCTCGTCATCGCTAAATACGTCACCGCCTTTCACGAGCCAGCCGGCATGCAGCAGTTGCACCCACATGGCACATCGCGTGCACGTATACATGAGTATATCAAAAGCGGTGGTTTTGTGGATGGCGCGCGACTCCTGTTGAGTTGCGTTTTCCTTTTCTGGGCGAATAAGTGAGTAGTAAGATTGCAAAGGGTGCTATGACGATGGTCATGTGATGCTGCTGGTCCATGCGCGCCGGCCAGTCCGTTGCTGCAGCTGCGACCGAGTTCAGACGAAACCGTAAACATCGAATTCTCCTCCAACAACAAACCCGCCCGAGGGTGATCGACGACGCCCACGACGACTTTTGGAGCTGGATATTCTTCCTGGGTCATTTTGTCCACGTTGCTGGCATCTTATCCAACGATATAACGTGTCGAGCAGCTCTTTGGACCGAAAACAAACAAACCCAACGGGATCGAAACACAGCCAGAACTCGTGACACACGTCTACGACATCCATCTAGAGCTTCAACGCGCCCTTGGTATCGCCCAGTCAATTATCCGCCATCCTACGTCTCAGTCCGACCGCGTCGTCGCCTACTCAGCGCCGTTGCCGTCTCATTGTTTTGGTGTAAACAGAGGGAGCTTCTGCCACCACCGGCAGCCGCATTATGACCGATATCCGCCGGTCACGATCGAATACATCAATGTCTACCCGGAGTAACCGGCCGCTTTCGCGCGCATCGACGACGAGTGTGCATTCGTTCGAGCAATTTCAACAACCGCAGCAACCCCGATCGAACCAATTTGCCCAGCAACCGCAGTATCATGCACCATTCACAACTGGTGAAGCTTTACAGCCCGCACTTATTCAGGCTGCGCAACAGGTCAGCGCACAGGATCATCTCATCAATATGAGTTTGGAGAGCGTCCAGCAGTACCTTGGTTATCCAGCCGACTCGACCACGAATCAACCTCCACCCAATGGACAGCCTACGCAAACAGACCACCACGCCTACCACAACTCCCTCTCGCAACAGTCACAGCATTCACAACAGCACAGCTTCATGGCGCCTTCGATGGACACGGAAGAGAAGAAAAAGAGGTCGTCCACCTCTGGGGCTGCAACCAACGATAAGGAGTTACGACAGTTGTTGAACCAGAACGAAGGCCGCAACCTGAAGGAGGTGGCAGCCGAAGTCATCCAGAATGACCGGACATCCAAGTCGGAAAAGTCGAAGCAGCTGTTTGCTATGCTGTGGTGAGTAGCACCATGTATATGGGCAGTGAGGATGCTAACAACTCGCAGGCTGCAGTCCGTGTGCCGCGTTGCAAAAACATCGGTTCCACGCAATCGCGTGTATTCCAAGTACGCAGAACGCTGCGGTACCGATCGCGTTATTCCCCTCAACCCGGCCTCGTTTGGAAAGCTAGTTCGCGTCATTTTCCCCGGTATCCAGACTAGACGCCTCGGCGTCCGCGGAGAGTCCAAGTACCACTACGTTGATCTGGAGCTTATCAACGACGGTGGTGACAACGAAGAAGCGCGTCGACCTAGTACTGGCGCCGCCGCGCATCATGCTATGAAGCGTCAGGCTTCCGGGACCCCGAGGCTCAACCTCGAGTATGTGCCCGTCTTGTTTCCTCCCCAGCAAGACATGCTGACACATGCCAGTGCTATCCCACGCCTACCTGCAGACAGCGCGCAATTCCCACCGCGGGATCCAAGAGTCGAATCACAGAGCACTTATTACACTCCAACCTCATCTCGTGGCGTCCTTTTCACCGACATCTATTCGTCACACTTCCAACCATCACACTCCCGCACGAAATCTGCGTACGAACACGAGCTCAAATTCCCGACACCAGACATTCTCGAAGCCCCAGATGCATTCGTCGTCGAACTGCCGGATATCAAGCCATACCTCCCAGCGCGTACCGATCCCGACTCAGCTGACAACCTTGTCGCAATGTATCGCTCACACGTCGTCTCGCTGGTGGATTCTGTGCGATACTGTAAAGAGAAGCAATTCTTCCGCCTTTTCGGTACCTTCCATGGGACTTTGACTGTACCAGTGCAAAAGTTGTTTGCGACACCAGAGCTGGCACCTTGGATCAAGGAGTGTGACTGGATGATGTACCAGAAGATGATCCGGAACGTCTCTCAACTAACGCTCCAGGTAGCACCCCCGCCAGTTTTGAAGTTTCTTGACAATGTTGCCAAGACGTTGCATGCGCATATCGCCGCCAAATTCATGTCATTGCCTGTCCACGTCCTCGAGGCAAAGCTAGAACCCGCTACTTTGTTCGCCCACCTCCTCCGACAGATGCTTCGCGTCAACTCTGCTGCGCACGCGGCAGCCGTCATGCTCACAGCAGAGAGCCATCGGACCCACATGTACGCTGATTGGCTTCAGCATGTAAACATCAAGCGCATCATCGCCAACGAGCTGCCGGCTTCTTGTGCGCATGAGGAGGTATACAATATCCTCGCGACCGAGATTCGGTCCATGTTAGGCCCACTCCCACAGGAGATTCAATTACCCTCCGGCAACATACATCGTGCTGCATATCCTGACCCACCCGCGGATCCATCCGAATCTGTTATTGACCGCATCGCAGCGTTCCTCACCCGACTGCCGTCGCGCTTTCCTGGCGCACATGCGCGCACCATCATGCACTGCATAAGTGCACTTGGGTCTGCAGCCCTACGAGAAATTACCGTCGAGAACGGCATTAGCTTCCAGGGGTGGTGGCTCACAAAGGTCTTCGTGGACGAGATGGCGCAATGGTTAGCATCTATAGGAGGCTTTTTAGGCCACGCACCACCAGACTGGACTTCGTCAAATTACTCCCCTGTCATGGGTGACCCTCTCAACGCGGGTATGACCAACGGTGGAAGCGGCAGCAATAACGACAGCCGCTACAGCAGCTTGGAGGCCGACTTTGGTCCGGACCAGTCGTTCATGTCAAATACCAGTCACGTAGCGATCCAAGACCCAGGAGCTAACCAAGAAGGTGAGTCTCTCTACTCCCAGAATGGCCTCACATGGTAGTTGACTAACGCAAGATCATCAGTCAATGCTGGAAGATTTACTCAACAACCATCACAATATAACATGAGCTTCGGCTACGACTACGATATGAACACTTCACAACAAGAGCCGAACCACGATGACAGCGGTATCGGCCTTGGCCTAGGCGTCCAGGAAGACGGCATCGACGCCAAATTCGCGTCGCACCTATCTTCAGCTCTGTCACAGAGCGTCAGCTAGTCTGCCTTTTCTTGCTTTCAATCTTCTTGAACCTTTCTCCTTATGCTTTCACGAAGTCTTTGAAAGTCACGACTCACGATCTATCGTGCCCGCTCACGGCCTGTTAATATTCCATTAATCATTGTATTTTTTAGGGTCACAGTGACTCTTCGTAGGCCGGTGTATATGGGGCTGGGCCGGCGATGTTGCCCTTTTGGAGTTTCTCTGGGTTGCACTAACACGGCGTTTTCGGGATGATATACCGCCTTCATGGCCTTGGGTTGGGTTTTCCAATGCAGCTCTATGCTGTTTCTCGCAATGATTCGAATTCAACTGTCACATTCATATTAATCATTTTTACTTCAGTGACTCCGTGAGGTGTTGTATGACAACCGATGCGAACGAGGCAATGCGCGCAGGGTAGTCTTGGTGCTCCACTATCTGACCGAGTACCTGAATCACATTTCCGATAGCATTCCTGATTGAAAAAGAGATGTCAGTATGGTGCTCGCTTCGATCGCTTCTTGAATGGGAGATCTCGCGCAAGTCCGTATGGTGAAAAAGCTCCAAGCTGTTTTTTGCAAGTCGTGCGATTAATCGACTTTGTGATGGGCAGGCGGCATTAGGGAAGCTTCTTGCAAAGTGACCGGGCCAATGCATTCCCTCAGCGCATACATTGCTATTGCATATGGTCCGCGAAAATAGGAGGCTAAGAACGCGAGTAATGCCCGGGCGCGCACGAGTCAGCTACTTTAAATCTGGCTAGCTCTGTCTACTCATGGCACTTCTTTCTGAAATATCTTACTATGTTGAGCTCCTAATGTTTTCGCCCTCGCTTTCCCGCCGAGAGGCGACCCCAGAACTGATGATTCCACCACTTCTGTAAACATTGGTTCCGCAGTTGCAAGAATGTCCGTTGAAATTCCTCAACAACATCATCTGTGGGGATGATCTAGAGGTAATTGAAGTACTATCTGCTGGAGGTGGGTGGCGCGAACGATTCCAGGGCGGTGTGTACGACGATGGTACCTTCGTCCTGGTTCCACCGCTTGCCTAACCACCCGGATCAACAAGTACTAGTCACCTCTCTCCCTAGTATATTGTACCTTTTCCAAGGAGGTTCAAATCAATCCGTACGTACCTGGTCGCTCGATTCGTCCATTTTTCGCGCCCAGGTTCATGCCCGGATCAACCCTATGGGTTACCAAGAGCTAACCAGCAACCACAGACAAGCATGTAAAGGCCTTGGATCTCTCTGTTACTCTCCTGGCGGGAAATTTCGCGGTCCAGTAAATTTCACCTTGGCTGATCTGGTAGAACTCCTTGAACTCCACAAAGCCTCTCTCGAAGAGCTGACTTTCGGTGACCAAGCGGATTGGCATTCTTCTCGGGACCATCCCGAACTGCTTGCACTTTGAGACTTTACGTCGCTCAGAAAGCTGGATGCCAGCAGGACAGAATGGGCCGAGATTCTGCTAGAGCCTCGAGCAGAAAATGGTGAGTCTGGTGAGCTGTAGTACGAAAGGGTCGATGAAGAGCCCCTTGATCAAAACGGTGTCGAGCTCTGCGATCAACTACATTCTCCATTAAACGCGTTGATACTGCGAGAAAAGGACGTTTGCCCAATAGAGTCCCGGGAAGAGGACTTTCGCCAGCTCGACCATCTCGTCAAGACTCGCCATGCGACGCCACCGAACTTATAACATGTTCACTACATCATCCAAGAAGGCTGTGAGGAGCAAGGAGCACCACATAAAGACATTCCAGATATTTTGGGGGGTCGCGAATGTCAACGACGATGGTTCCCATCTGTATCTTCAGACAGCCAGCAGGTATCGACCTTATGAGCCAGAGATCTTTTTCAATGTGAAAAAGAAATTCCGACAGCCTGGGGATTATCTCCCCTGGGGGAACGACCGTTACATTGCACGGTACTGGCAACTAAGTTTTCCAGGGTCCGATCCAGGCCTTGCGATGCGTGGAGTCGAGGTAGACGGCCATGTTATGATCGACATTTCGGATTCTGGGGGTGTGCTCCGTTGGCCCCATGATGACGAAAGCAATGCAACCAATGAGACGGATGGCTCCGAGGAGTTTGCTTCTAGGAATGAGCTTAGCGACAGCGGTGAAGACGAGGGCGATGATGCAGGCGATGATGCTGGAAACAGTAGTCTGAATGGGCACGAATGAGGGGCGGATGAAGCACCACAATCTCAAGAGCCGAGACTCTAGTAGTCTTGGTATTTTTCCTCCACGATCGACCTGCTTCTGCCGCTGCTTTCATTCTGCGGAAGCTCTACGGCTAGGGCGTTTGTTGCCCGGCAAGTAGCAGTAACGGTAGCGCGCCTGCCAGTAGTGCGCAATGCAGCGATCCATACATGCGGATTATCTTTCACCATACCGCTCTTGCCCCGCGGACCTTTCTATTCTACTTACTCTAGCCACCGTTACACTAGCTGACGCAATTTCCTGACCTCTCTTCTCGCGGTCAAGCTCGGCACTCAACGGCTGCACGCCATTACTCCATTCATTACCGACGACACACCCGATCGCCTGACCTCCTTCGATTACACCTTCCTCACATAATCCCGGCCTCACGACTCAGTGCCGCTTCTTGCTGATCGCCAACGTGCATCGTCACACGATTAGGGGTCTGATGATGCGGTCAGTCATAGTCTCGAACGTCAGCGCTTAGGAGCTTGGCATGAAAACTTCCACAACGCGTAGAAGGTGATTGGTATGCTTCGATGCATACCGCTACGTGGGAAGAAGCTTTTCTTGGGACCTTGTTGGCACCGGTGTCTTGTCCATGGCGACCAGGGGCCGGTCATTAGGTAACGGCATATGTTTTTGAAGAGACAGGCAAGCGCGGGTACGCTATGCCGGGAATAAAGTGTTCAAAAAAACATTACATTCAGATCGTCAACGATGCAGAAATTGGAGGATATACTAATAACGAACTAACAAAATTCCTCCCAATGATTGGATGCAGTAAAACCAGACCGCATCTACGCACGCAACTTCATACTCTTGGTTTTCGCAATCATACCCACGCTTCCAAAGTACTCTGTGCAAACATCGCGCTTCACACTAGCATCCAGGCCGGCTGCAGTCGTCGGAATCCATTTCTTGTACAGAAGGTAACTGTAATCCCACCTGGGGTCGTTAAGCTGGGCCCTCCAGGTCCAGAAAATCCAGCCATTGGTCTTTTCGTAAAGTCTTTGCTGCGCAATGAACCACTGCTTGTAAAAAGCCTCGTTCACAGACTTGTTCCAGTCGAACTCGGCGCTGTATTCGTTGTTGACGGTCAAACTCCATTCTTGGACTACTTTGGGCGTGTCGCCGTCGGCGAGCCTGTCGTCTTGGTAGCACGTGTAGTACATGTAATCAGCTTGTTTGGCGTTGGCGTTGATCTCCGTAACGGCGTTGCCGACGTAGTTGTGGTCATCGTAGATTACTCGGTTGTCATTGGGAAGATTGGACTTGGGGTTGCCAGCACCCCAGAGTGTGTCCATAAATTGTACATGCAGGCGCTCACTGTCGGCAATGCCGAGTGCCTTTTCGGCGTCACGGACGGCTTTCAGGGCTTGCGGGTAGTACTTTTGCGTCAGGGTGTCCCGCTCAGCTTGTGGCATGCCGCCTTGGTCGCGGTCGGTTTGGGGCTCGTTGACTACTCCCAGTATACCGACGGTGGCCCTATATGAGGCTTTGGTGTGGATGCGACGAGTCATCCAATCGAGCCACTTGGCAGCGCGATCATAGTTGCGCTGTGTGAAGAAGCCCGGTAGGCCTGATGTTGGCAAACACTGCAATTAATTGTTAGTGCTTTGCAGCAAAAAGAAAAGGGGGGCTTCAACAAACGTACTTGACCGGTGAAGGCATCTTGAGTCTTCTGAGAGCCAGGTGCACCATGCAAATCCATGACAACAAACATCCCAAGATCAGCAGCCTTCTGCACAACAGCATCCAGGTACTTCAAGTCCATCTTGGGAAAACTCTCACTGCTATCCACGATATCGCGAAAGCTCCAGTACCCAATTGGAATGCGGATAGTGTTGAGCCCTGCGTTATGCATGTCCTGCACCATACTAGGGGTAATCCAACGCCCATAGTGAGCATTGAAAGCAGTATCAGCCTTGGCCTGACCAAGGGCGCGAACGCAATCGAACTCCGAGCATGCAGTTCCGCAGCCCATGGCCGCCCACTCATCGACCATAAGCCACGGCTCTGAAAGTAGCCATCCACCTAGATTGACACCGCGAATCTTCCAGGTGGGAAGGTCATGGGCTCGCTTAGAAAGATAATTGCTTGTTCGGTTGAAAGCTGCAAGCTCTCGATGTTCCGGCATCCAGGCTTGGGCACTGGCCGCCAGCAGCCCAGTGAGGAGGGAGGATGTCCTCATAATGATATATTGGAGAGCAAATAATAAAAAATATAAAAATATCCCGAGACGGGATGGAAGGATCTGGTCTCAAGGGCTGAGATGATGAAGGGCTGGCTTGACTGGAAGTTACACTTGGGGGATCTATGGTCATATTTAACTATTTGCTCGGGCCAGCGTCCTCCCTCGAGAAGAGGGTGTGTAGGTGCTCTGTTGGCACAAGGACTCCGCGAAACTTAGCAAAGGCCCGTTCCCTCTCCCTCTTGGCTGACGCCTGGGGCGGCGGCCGAACATGTGGGTAATGGACGTGAGTTCGGTTACAACTGTTCTCGTGAGCATCGTGAGGATGTTGCTAACGCCCAGAAAGCAGCCCCCCCTCCGAAGATCGTGAGGCGAACTTTGAGCCATCGAGTTAGACTTGGTGTATTGGCTGTGATGTCGTACGAAGGCACATGGCCGGGTGACATATCTCATCCCTGTTGTGACGATGAGGCTCATCTCTCATGAAGACGGTGAACACCATACTACGAATTAGATCAAGCGTCTACGGCTAAGCGGTCGGTGAGGTGAGTTTGCTGGTGGGTTGGCCCCGTCGCCTGACTCTCACGGCCTGTAGGATATGGAGAAGTGGACCGTGAACAATATACTAGCTCCAGCACAAGTCTTCAACAAGCCATGAATCCGCAAGAAGAAGGAGGTGTAGCGACAGCTCTGGCGAATCGTTGTGGTGAAAGCGGTTGAGGTGCTTGGCTATGGTCTGTTAGACGAAAGGCGTAAACTAGTATCCCCCATGTTTTGATCTTTTGGCAGGCTCAGGCGAGCTGTGAGCTGATGCCATTTGACGACAACCGAGCCGCTCGGACATGCGATAGTCTGAAAACCTAGACATCCCTTCAGCCGTACGGCCCGCCGCGTAGATCTTTGCCAGAGTCAGTAGCCATGGCGACAATTTGTTGAAACGCATTTGACGGCCTTCACAAAAGAGCGGGTTGTGGCCAGTCAAGAATGAAACTGTTCTCGCGACAGTATGGCCGTACTTTTTTGTTTTGCCTTTTTCTCTTAGCGTCAGATCTCGCATGGGACGGATCATACTCGTATTCATTGTTGTAAACACTAGCCTAGAAACCGATATTATACTGTTGCGACGGGCTATGCCGTTAAAGTTGCGGCTTTGGCGGAGGATGGCGTGCAGTCCATGTGTAGAAGCTACCCCCGGGTCGCCTTAACGACGGGTCAGTGGCGCCATCCGCAACCCCACACTTTCCCTGCTCAAGATCATATGGGGATCTCGACTATTCTTCTTGGCCTCAACGAGGTTACTTCGCGCTGTGACTGCTGCCGTCTCAATGCGCTTTGTTTTGGTCTCGTGTACGAAAGTTGACGATCTCGTGGTGCTAAGATTCGCTTCGCCAATTGGCCTAATTGCTTTAGTATCAACATCTTGAAGCGGCGTTTTAGCCCGATACAGTATGGTGTTTCAAATCTCTAAAACGCCCTCCACCCAAGCGCTTAGAGTGGGAAAATTTAAGCTGCTGAATCAAACTGAGACATGCTTTCGCGATTCTGGCGTCGACCCCTCATTTTTCGCGCAAAGTAGGTCATCACGATCGAATAATACCACCATCTCTCTTAGAATACTTGAATGCCAGGGGTCCCAGTCCTACCAGTGTTCGATGACGACGCAATGTTAAAGCCGAAAGCATCTGGCCTCCCCATTTCATGGTGCTAAAGTATGGGAATTTTCTAGCAGGAATTCACCTGCCTTTCTTGACAGCGGTGAATGATCTTTGATGGCCTTCGCCATTTACTGGAACCAATCTCGCGCCGCCACATGGAAGATGGCCGCTAAAGAGAGCTGCTGCAAGTGTAGAAGAGGTGACTTCGATGCAAGCATGAAGCCAATTCTGCACTACATGGATGCATCTCGCCTCAAAGGCGGCTTTCATCGGGTCATGACGGTTGGCTGACGAGATTGCTAAGATGCTAACACAGGGTGTTGTATGTCAGTCTTAGTCTAAGCACGTGAGGATTAATCCCACTGGCGGGGTTTTGCCGAGTTCTGGTGTGCCTAACTTCAGGCTCAAGAGTTCTCAGTCCACTTTCGACGCCCCTAAGGCACTGCCCAAGTCTCTTCTGCACCGCAGGATGTCAGGCAAAGAAATCGGTTATCAGTCCAGGCTCTTTCTCGATTCCATTGGGTAGTGCATTTCGACCTTTCCCTTACCCGCTTACCATTCTCATAATTTGAGCCCAAATGCTAAACTTTGCCTTTGTTGATGATCCTTGTTCTTTCCTTCATAATTAGTGAATGAGTACTGAGAGGTCATCGACATCGAAACACAACTAAGTAGTCCACTGCGGCTTACCCTCTATCTCAACCACTTCACATAGACCTTTACACTTTTCGGTGGTGTATTCTCTTCAGAGTGAGCATGCCTTGCGAAGTGTCAGACTAGACAAACGGGAAACCGAGCACTTCGAGATCGAGACCAAAAGCTAGGATATCGTCGGACAAACGCAAATGGAAGTTACGTGGCGGAAGTATGGAAAAACTTCGCATCTTTGTTTTGAAAGAGCGGTGCAAGGATCATATACGAAGTGGCGGATGTATCGTCTGGGGATATTTCGCGTTTTATTGAGCCTACATCGTCCAAGGTCAGACGCGGCGAGGAAACTCTCTGGTCAATTACACCGTCCGGTATGCGGGTTAACAGAAAAGAAACAAAGGAAACTAGAGTCGATGTTGGCAAAAGGGTTTCGCCCAGCAGCAATAAAGTCGGATATAGCCACCGGAGGCATCGATGAGCCCTCAGGACCGGGCAGGGCTACGTCACTGTCTTACAATGTGCACTCGAGTAGCCCCTCTGAATGAACATATTCTATCTCGCTCAGACCGAGATAGAACGCGAAGTTTCATGCGGTCGTGCTGTGGCGTTCCGAGAACATGCGGTGTCGGACTCGAGAGACCGAAACGTCGGACCTTCTCGTCCCTAGCAATTCGGGGCGTGTTTCTCTCCCAGGCAACATCGTATCGCATGGACCTGCTGCATCGAGCTGAAATGATGTTATGCGTGTACTCGCAGTCTCATGAGGCACTCGGAGAAATGATTAACGATCAGTAGCCGAAGACGGATGTTGCAACACACGCGGTGCAGCAAGCCAAACTGCCCAGCCATCGCCGTGCGTGGAGAAGTGGGACAGCCTAACCGAGAAAGGTGCGTTAGTCCCGCCGCGTCTGCTTATCGCGTCGATAACAGCGCCATGAACACCAAGTTTGACAGTTTAAATGCTTCCAAGCCGAATGAAAAGTGTCCGATTGGTACATGATCGATGCCTTCGATCGAGGAAACCCTGTAATCGCCTTGCATGCCGTTGCCGCGATTAATCCGTCACTAGGCTATAAGACCTTCCCGGAACTCTGAGCAGTGCTAGCAACATCAACCGTTCGAAACAACTCATATCCCATCAACAGTCATGTCGCTCGATCGATTGAAACAGGCTGCGTCCCATATCACTGGTATTGGAGCGCTTCCCCACCCTTTTGACCCCCTCAGCGAAGCGGAGATCGAGCGGGCGGTTGCTATAATCCGCAAGGAACATCGCGATGTCTTCTTCAATGCGATCACCTTGTGGGAGCCACGGAAGGCGGATATGATGAAGTGGCTGAAAGACCCCGAGCACACACCGCGGCCGCATCGAGTTGCAGATGTGGTCTGCATTGGCCGCGGCAGCAAGGTGTATGATGGACACGCAGACCTTACCGAGGGCAAGATCATTAGTTGGGCATTAACTGATGATGTGCAACCACTGGTGAGCGGAAAGCAGAGCCCGGAGACAAAGGAAGGCATGCTGACTTTGTCCGTAGATCACGATGGAGGATCTGCAAATTGTAGAGACTATTGTAAGAAAAGACCCCAAGGTCATCGAGCAATGCGGCATAATCGGAATTCCGCCGGAAGATATGCACAAGGTCTACTGCGACCGTGAGTCTGCTTTCACGACGCCATGCCAATCACGCTGACAATCTGCAGCCTGGACAATCGGCTACGATGAGCGATTTGGCACCAAAATTCGTCTCCAGCAGGCCCTCATGTACTACCGTCCTCACCCCGATGACAGCCAGTACACATACCCACTCGACTTCTGCCCTATCTATAATTCAGATACCCAGGAAATCATTCACATTGATGTACCCCCAGTCAGACGGCCACTCAATCAGGCACCGCCTAACAACTACCATGCCTCTGCAATCGAGGCTGAGGGCGGATTCATGACCGATTTGAAGCCCATTAATGTCACACAGCCTGAAGGCGTCTCCTTCAAGATGGATGGCAGATACATTAGCTGGGCTAACTGGAAACTGCACGTTGGATTCAATTACCGTGAAGGCGTCGTCTTATCTAACATCACATTCAACGACAAGGGCACCCTTCGCGACACGTTTTGGAGGCTATCGCTTGCTGAAATGGTCGTGCCTTACGGAAACCCCGAACACCCACATCAGCGCAAGCACGCCTTTGATCTCGGTGAATATGGCGGAGGCTACATGACCAACTCGCTGAGTCTCGGCTGTGACTGCAAAGGCGCGATTCATTACATGGACGCGAATTTTGTGAACAGAGCTGGCCAGGCCACGACGATCAAGAACGCCATCTGCATTCATGAAGAGGATGCTGGTATCCTGTTCAAGCACACCGATTTCCGCGACGAGAGCGTTACGGTCACGCGTGCGCGCAAGCTTATCATCTCGCACATCTTCACCGCTGCGAACTACGAGTACTGTGTGTACTGGATCTTCCATCTTGACGGAACTATTCAGCTTGAGATTAAACTAACAGGTATCTTGAATACATACGCTATGCTTCCCGGTGAGGACCTGAAGGGGTGGGGCACCGAGGTCTACCCTGGCGTCAACGCGCACAACCATCAGCATCTCTTCTGCATGCGCATCGACCCGAATGTGGATGGACCAGAGAATACGGTTTTCATGGTCGACGCGGCGCGCGGTGAGGGCGAGGTCGGTAGTGCGGAGAACAAATACGGCAACGCTTTCTATGCAAAGAAGACAAAGCTCAGCACGCCTGAGCAAGCGGCGACAGATTACAACGGCGCTACAAGTCGCACATGGGAGATGGCTAATACCAACAAGCTGAACCCATACAGCAAGAAGCCCGTGTCATACAAGTTGGTGAGTAGAGAGGTACCAGAGTTGCTACCAAAGCCCGGTGGTCTGGTATGGAAGAGAGCGGGGTTCGCACGACATGCCGTGCATGTTACTAAGTGTAAGTGTATCCAAGATGCCATCTTGCCTTGAAGAGCCTACTAACATTTCTAAGACGATGACACACAAATTCATCCAGCAGGTCGCCACGTCCCTCAAACTTCTGGCGAACCTTCTCAAGGTATCCCCGCTTGGATCGAAGCAAACCCGAATGAAAACCTTGAAAACACCGATATCGTTCTATGGCACACATTCGGTATCACGCATTTCCCTTCGCCAGAGGATTTCCCGATCATGCCAGCTGAGCCCATGACATTGCTGCTGCGACCGCGAAACTTCTTCACTCGAAACCCATGCTTGGATATTCCGCCCAGCTACTGCAGCGTACCGAGCGGTGTGAAACAGGGTAACACGCTTGTCGACAAGCTGAGCCGGATGGCTTTTGGAGAGGAGAAGAAGTCGGAAGGGCCACCTGCGACATGCTGCTCCGACCAGAAGTTTGGGGCTGGGGTCTGATGAAATGATATGAACAAGAATGATGATATGTGAATAATTAGGTAATACGATAACGTTAAGGAATTCTGTGCCGTGATAAGTTGCCGATTAGACGCGCCCGAGTGCCCGCATGAGATTACACGTACGGTTCAAATCCCTTCTAGACAGAACGATAAGTCAAAGGCGCGCAAGATCACAAACCCTGGCATGACTGGACCCTGCCGGATATCTGGTGCGCGTTGTCCGTCGCGTAGGCCGTAAGACGGGAAGCCACGCGCGGATGACGCAACCGAACGCGGGTCCTAGCTCGGACGCAGGGCCCAAGCTTCCACCGAGCCTACCCACCGACATGTTTTCCCCTCCATGCGTCAACGGCGTGAGGACGCTAACTCTACACTGACTACGACGCCATGATATAACCGACGTCTCTCTCATCGCGCCCTTTCATCAGCTCTAGCACTACATTTCCGTACTCGAGGATGTTTTGGCAGGTACCGGCTATACACCACCCGAACCAGCAATGCCCCGCGCATTCCCACCCGTAGAACAAAATGTTAAGACCAAACGAACAAACGCGCCACGGAGCACTTTGTCCGCCTCGGTGATTGAAAGTGTGGCAGGCTTCAGCGCTGGAGTCGTGTCATGCCTTGCTGCGCACCCGCTCGATCTCTTGAAGAACCGTCTGCAACTCAATACGACTAGCAGGTCAAGACCCGGCGACTCTTATCGGATCTTGAAAAACGTGATCAAGGACGAGGGCGGCGTGAAAGCCTTGTATAGAGGACTATGGCCGAACCTGCTGGGCAATAGTCTGGGATGGGGACTGTACTTTCTTTTCTACGGAAACTTGAAAGAGCTTTTCCAGAGCAGAAGGCAAAAGGGCGAGCACCTTGGAAGCGCCGAGTTCTTCTCTGCAAGTATCATTGCTGGTGCGTCCACCATCGATAGTGTTGTGTGAGCAATCCACTAACACATTACTACAGGCCTCCTCACCGGCGCGTGCACAAACCCCATCTGGGTAGTGAAAACGCGCATGCTCGAACGCGGCGCGAATCATCCTTCGGCATACAAGTCCATGGCATTTGGCCTCCGCCACGTATACGAAACCCGCGGGCTGAAGGGACTGTGGGCAGGCTTCTTGCCTTCTTCCCTTGGCGTTCTACATGGCGCTGTACAGTTCAGCATCTACGAGAACATGAAGAAAAGACGAGGTACGCATATCGGTGGGCAAGACAAACTCAGCAACTGGGAATATGTCTACATGAGCGGCGGAAGTAAGCTTCTTGCCGGCGCCATCACGTACCCGTACCAACCTATTAGGGCGAGGTTGCAACAGTACAATGCCGCTCAGCAGTATAACGGACTACTGGATGTCTTGAGAAAGACTTACCAGAATGAAGGCTTCTTGGCATTCTACAAGGGCGTCATTCCGAACACACTTCGTGTTATCCCCACTACGATTGTCACGTTCTTGGTCTACGAAAATACCAAGCTGTACCTTCCTAAAGTCTTCGCCGAGGATGAGCAGCTAAGTCATGATGAGGATTAGGCAGTATGACTGCAGAAATAGCATAGGCTACTATATATGGTCTACCGCGGGTAGACTGTCGTTGGGCGTATCGCACTCCCATTACCAAACACGAATAAGACGACATTATGAAGCACTGCCATACTGGCGAAGAATTTGTCGCACAATTCATTCAATTTTTCACTGGAACGCTTTTTACTGACCGTGTTCAGAGCGTGATTCGATCTGGTTGACTACTGATGATCACCTGCTAACACATGGCTCGCCTGCGGGCTTGCGAGTCCGTTTCACCTGCAACATATTTCACTTGCTCCCGTACTAAGCAGTTTCATTCACTAATAGTACCTTTTCGAGCGTAATGTCGCAGTATACAACAGACGAGGAGACAGCGAGCGCGCAATCATGTTAGAATCATCATGAAAGAAAACAATGAACTCCGCACCCTTATCGCCAAACTCCAAAACGATCAGAACAACCTCACGGTTTCTAACGGGAAGCTCGCTCGCAAACTCGCTTCGGCGGGTTGCGTGCAGCCCGCAGGCTATGTCCGCTCACCCTACGCCACCCACTGGGAATTTTGACATCGAAACACGACATATTTTCCAAAACGGAGTCTTCTCCGTTGCCTTCTGCCGTGCGTGCTTCTGCGCCGTCAATTGCTGATTTCGACTGGAGGCCGATGCAGTTGAGGAAGTTGCAGGCGTCAAGGATGGGTGTTGAGGAGTATGGAGAGGATGAGGAAGGCGCACAGAAAAGCCGGTATCTGTTCGGCACGCCAATGCCGGAAGGGAGGAAGTGGCTCGATTTGTTGGAGTGAGAGCTGTGGAGATTGTGTTACTAGCGCGTTGGTCAAGTCCATTGCCACAAACATGACCATACAGAGGGAGACATCATGGAACGCAGTGTCGTTGATAGCTAGATAGCTAGCCATTTTGAGAAGATCAAACTGATCTCTCTTCTTTCGCACTAATACTCATTTCATACATGTAGTCTCCGGATGGCCCGATCCCATATCTGTCATTCACTCATTCTCTTCCATGTATCCTCCTAGCCCGAACTAGCCGACGATATCCCTGCGCCACTTAGTCCTGCTCTTACTGATATACGTGATGGCGCTGAACCTCCTCCCTGAACTACACTTCATCCCAGTGGTAGTTCAATGTGACGACAGTGTTGGCGGGGTCACTGGATTCGGGCACCAGAAGAAGCGGATAGATAGTGTCGATGAGAGAATCGACTTACTCGAGAACTTCTGGAGATGGTAATGGAACATCGCTGATGTTAGAGTCTTGGTCGTGTTCATCGGTAGGCAGTAAGAAACCACGCTGCCGCTGTGATCATTGTCCTCGTAGATCCTGACCAAACACAACCGTATCCAGGCTCGACAAGGCCATCGCTCGTCTGCGTGGACTCTTATAGTAATGGTGCCATGGTGATCAGGTTTCAAAGATTGTAGACCCTCATTCTCACATCGGGTAAATAGGTCTCGCTGGCGGTTGTAGAGATCTTCATGTTCTTGGCTTTCTCCAGGATAAGGCCGAACAGCAGACGCGAGCCTTTGAAAAACCGCTTTGGGTCAGAATGCACAATCTGTAATAATACAATATTCTTCAAGATTTCGTAAAGAAAAATGTGCCAGCGACGCGCGCTCGGGAAGTCCAGGAGTCTCGCCGTGCATGAGGAAACGTGTAGGTCGCACAGTAGGAGGGGAAGCGTTTCAATACACGGATCATGCGTAAGACTGCGTCCTGTCCTTCTTCCTCCATATTTGCATCAGAGACAAGGTCTGTGAACATGCGCAAGGCTGAAGAGCGATTGGGAATTCCGCGCTCCGACTGCCCGATGTGGTGCTCCCAGGATTCTGATGCCTTGACTGAAGCATTCGCTAGAGCCAAGGGTCCACCGTCGCACGGCATACATGTTGAGCACACGATTGATGGCGCAGTCCTCTAACTTGGCCGCAGAGAGGGTAACGTGAGCTTTGTGGGCAGTGATCTCGATAGGAGACTCGGCCGTGTGAATGACCACAAAAAGGTCTCACATATGCTCATAGGGTTCATGCTGATTCTGCTGATGAGTGTGGCATCGCTCCGAGCATATAGCAATGATAGGAGCTTCCAGGTAATGCTTGTCATCCATGCGTTGGACTCCGGTATCTCGAACACCGCCAACGACATTGAGACGCTTGTTTGTTAACCCCAGCTCTTGGACGTGGGGTCTCGGCGACCTGTTTCATGGCACTGAAGTTCAGGTCGTTTACAGGGAAGGCGACGACGTCGTTATTGGATTGGACGAAAATGACAGTACGAAGAGAATCGTAGTCTCAACTTCCATGTATGTTGAAAGACACATGGTTGTCGATTTGCCTGGCAAAGCTGCAGTTGCATTCTAAAGTGGGGCAATCGCCATCCTCTACGGAAAAGCCCAGGTGGTCGAATGAGGATAAAAGAATGCAGATGGTTGTGAGGCCCACTTTAGAGTGGCGTAATAATAACCCGAGTGGTCAAACTACGTAGCCATACGAAGAAACCTATACATGGAGAAAATCTTTCTAGCAGACGCTCTGAGAGGGATACGAACGACCAACAACAGATTATTGAATCAAGGCCGCCGAACGCATAAGGTAGGTCCCAGTGAGAACCGATGTGAAGGAAAAGTAAACAGAGAATGAGATTGTTATTAAGCGAGCCTTCAAATTCGCAGCGTATCTCTGGCGAGTGCTCATCACAGTTGCTACTAAAACCTGCGTTGTAGGTGTGCGCTTTCTACTAGTCAAGTCGCGCAATGTAGTCTTGAGAGATCCCGGTAACTCGGTATGGTGGTTCCCCAGCTCTTTAGCACTGTCATTCGGCGTCAACATGTAGTAAGAACGCAATTCTTGTTGAAAAGTGATGACACGCGTGAAGTGAGACGTTGCCCGCAGGTGGTTCGTTCAGTTGAAAGACGAGACGCAGGTCAAGACACGTGTTAGCGCGTTTTCTTTATCGATAGAGGAATTGTCCGCCCGAGCCAAACTGTCCTCATCGCCTCGAACTTCACAATCCACCACTTGCGCAACTCCCAACCAACACACACTCTCTGGACCGAATTCCCTGCCTTTACTCTCCCTGAAACTGCGCAATCGGTTTCCTCTGCCCACCATGGAGTCACCCGATACCTTTACGCTGCTACCCCTCGAAATGGACCCCGCTACCCAAACCATCACCGCATCCCAAAGCAACAGCAGCGCCCTCGAGAACGAGCTCAACGCCTTAAACACCCTGCACAGAAACCTCCTCAACGTAGAAACACCCACCGGCACACCCCCACCACCAGTCCCTGTAAACCCCAAGCGCTCCGCTCAAATCGGCAAGCTGCGCGAGTCGGGCAACGCCGAGTTTAGGAAAGGCAACCACGGTGCAGCGGTCAAGATGTACACTCTCGCAATCGATATGGCGCTGGCGCGCCCTGCATGGGAACCCTCAGGCTTGGTGAGGGAGGAGGTCTCAGGGCTGCTGAGCAACCGCGCGCAGGCGAACATGGCGCAACAGAACTGGGCCGAAGGCGCAGTGGATGCTGAGGCTGCGGTCGAGATGAAGAAGGTTGGCAATGCAAAGGGCTGGTGGAGACGCGGAAAGTGTCTGCTGGAGATGGGCAGGCTGGATGAGGCAGAGCGATGGGTCAAACAGGGTCTGGAGTTTGAAGCCACGGAGCAGGATCTCGTCAACCTGAAGGCTGAGATTGAGAAGAGGCAGGCTGGTGGTATTTAGATTGGCATACGGAAAGATTCCTAGGTGCAACCATCTTGCTGGGCCGCAGAGAGCCGTCGCTTGTGGGACATGATTTAGCCCTTTGTTGCGTCGGGACATCAGCGCTGGGGTCACAAGCATTGCAGGGCGTTTGGCGTGGAGGGGGTTTAATTATGAACATGGGGCTTTTGAGCCTCATTGGCTTCTAGGCTCTAAATCATCTCTCAATTGGAGACAATTTTTCATCTTTCTTTTCCAAGTTCATCATTGGCCCACCGCACTTGGTCTTGCCACACTTTGAACACCACTGCGACCCATGGTAGCACATTCAATTTTCTCCCCACACATATATCAACCCCCATTCCTCCACACAGACCTCTAAATAAAATTGTCCAGCAGGTCCCATCACATCAATATCTTCAGATCACTTCCCTCAACAAGAGCTGCGCCCTCCCTATGCGCTTAGATTGGTTCAAGGGTTCACGGCCACCGTTCGCTGAGCGCAAGCAAGGCTTACGGGATGTCGCCTAATCGAGTGCCTGGGTCGTATTCTTAATTAAACGTGCTGGAGACAAAAAAAAAGGATGGCTAGTCGCAATCGCAGACAGGGTTTCGCCTGCCACGTGGTCGTCAGCTTAGATCGCTGTTAGACTAACGTTGGCAGCGCATTGAGCTCGTCGACGGTCACCTCGTCTTTTGAGGCCAGGTCGACAGTACAGAGGTATCCCCGGCGACTTTACTGCGGGGTGCCATTATGTTATCAAGGTTAACACGCAAGCGTGACATTTGATACAATCCGCTCAATTCATCATGTTCAACTCCCATGGTTACTGCAGGGGCGTCTGGGTTAGCAATGTCTTTTGCAATACTAAGCTTGAATGTTATCCGATCGAAAGTACTTGGTTCGTAAGAACTCTTCGAGGTTCCTTCCTCGCCTTATAGTTGCTCACAGAATGCCTGATCTTGTCGGGGCCAAAGAATGTATATACAAGACTTCTTCTTTTTATTCTTCTTCTTCTCCCGCCCTGTGCCTATCAACACATATCTCACTAACAGCACAACGGCAAGACACCGGTGATTTTTTGCTTCTAATCCGCAAAGGGGAGATGAGTATTCATATTCAAAGCAGACATCGCTAAACCGCACGACTAAAACACATAAACCAAGGAGCGTAAACAGAGAAGAACTCACATGAACCCATGCAGATGCTGAAATGCAGACTTACATCCAGCGCAGCAATGCCGCAAAGAGTCAAACCCAAAAAAAGGCCAAAGCGCTCATATACAGCAGAACAGCCGATCCTCCCCCCAAACCTTCATTTATCCATATCATTCAGCTCATCGAGGTTTATAACCTTTCGTGACCGCCACTGAAGCTATACCCACTGCCGCTATGACTGGGCGCTCTGTCTATGCCACCAAGCGGGCCAATCCCCATTCCCGCTTCTCTCCTGTAATCGTCATATCCACCTGGACTTAGCGCGTCAACGCCAGCAGCGATACTCCCCCTATCATCTCTACTACTGTAATCCGCATAAGGGGGCGCACTCCTGCCACCGCCATACACGCCATTCCTGTCCTCACCCCAGCTCAGCGGCCGGCCTGGATGTCTGCCCTCATCCGTTTCCGTAGAATGTAGCAGCGCGTACTCGTCTTCTTGCTGGTTTCCGCCATGTTCCGTGTGCCGGTCGAGCGAATCTGACGAGTCGCGGCCATGTGCGGTTTCAATTTCCGTGGACCAGGTTGTGTCTTTGGGGTTGTTGTAGGCCGAGTCGCCGCTGGCGTAGTGTGGGTTCTCAGACGAGGATTGGTAGGGCATCACGCCTTCGCGGAGGAATTTATGCATGTAGTAACCGGATATGCCGGCGGTGATGGCGAAGAAGATACTAGGAGGGCGGGGTTAGCAGGCGTTCGTAGTATCGTGTAACTTGCAAGAGCTCCCGAAGCATAGGCCTGTTCGTGGATGACTGAGTACTTACAAAACCATGACGCCTACACCGACGGCTGCCTTGCTCACATTGCATTTGGCCTCGTCGCCGTATAAGAAGGTGGTGCAGTTTCGCTCGTCGTCTGCGATCTTCTCCTTCTTCGCTCCTTCCTTGATACCCTTGGAATTCCACATAGCCACCGCAATAAAGGCCGCGAACCAGAGAACCGTGTATAGAACGTCGACAGCGAGGAAAGCGTAGGCAGAGGCAAATCGTTGGGCGCGCGACCACATGGGTACCATTGTGAGGTAGATGATGGCTGGTATGGAAAGGAAGCACTGCGTGAGCATTGTCAGCTTTGTTTTCAGCGATACTATGAGGCTGTGGGCCGCAGTCCCAATGACTACCCACAGTCTGCTAGCGGTGCGGTGTGACTTACCATGGCGAAGAAGTACTTAGTCGGTCCTCCAATATCTCCATCCTTGGTCATCACAGCAATCGTCAAGCAAGCCGCCACGAAGACGAAGACGGCCTGAAAACAATGCGCCACCACCTTGCATTTCTGGATGTACGACTGTGGTATCCGCATCTTGTCCTATCTCCCCTGTGTATCCAGCTCTTCGAAGCTCGGTGTCTGCGTCGTCCTCGTTGTTCTTGTGGTGGGTGTGGTTGTCGATGGCGTGGTGGAGAGTGAGAGCCGCAAAAGCGTCGACTGTAAACACAACAGGTTGCTCAGCCCTGCGGCGGCGGAATACGTGGATACGGGGGCGGTTGCTGCGCACGCGCGGGAAGTCCGGTGGTACCGAGTCTGTTGTAAGCAGGGCCTTTTGCGCAACAGCAACAAAAGAAGGTTTCGAGGATCTGAACAAGGCGATCGCTGGGAAGTGAGACGCCCGTGGGATGTAAAGACTGTTTGTATCTTCTCCCTCACTCTGTGTGCGTCTTAACGAGGGGCAGCGTGGATGCGAGTAAAAGGGCTTAGATTTGTTCAGACACATTCAAGGTCTCAGCCTCAGCTTGGTGGACCCACAAGTTGCGTCTGCCAGTCCAGTCGCGTCCCCGCCACGCGACGCCCGCCTTCGGTTACCAGCTGCAGGGTTTGTGTCTAACCCGGCAACGGGTCTTGGTAGCGCCTCAGATGGGTTATTAATAGAGGGGAAACTGGGCGGGTAGCGAGGCACTCGGGGCGGTTTTTGGGCCAACGCGAAGGGCGTTCCTGGTTGTTGGCGCGCTGCGTTGCTTGGTTGCCAGTGCCATGACGATGACTGTAGGCTGCGTTATTATGCAAGGGCTGGCAAGTATGCCCTTGTATTTCGTCTTGGACTCTTCTTGCTTCATCTCGAAATTTGCGCATGTCATGTGTCTCTTCATGTTCTCGTGCGCCTGCTGGCGTGCAGCAAAATGTGCCTTGCCGAGACAAGTGTTCTTGTGTTCGTTCAGCCTGCAGCTCACAGCCTTCAGCGGGGCATCGCACCACATCACCAAAATCACACCAAGACGAACTTGCTCACCGGTAGCCGGCGGAACCTCGAGATTTATGAGCGCACCTGTTCAAGTTTCCCTGTGTTACGAGTTCAAAGCCCGAGGCAGCATCCGTTGCTCCGGTGAGGACCGCCATACACTCATGACCAGTTGCCATGTTCCTCTATCCAGTTATCCCCCTCTAGGCCACCATTCAATATGTATGCCTCAGCAGTCGCATTATTTCTCCATTGCCACTCCAAGTACGCGACAGCCGCCTTGCCTTGCTTGCCCCCGTTGGTAGCTACAAAAGTTCCACCATGACCAGTGTCGAGGTTGGCCCGTAGCTTCGGAAGGCCATCATTCAGTAGTGTAGTCTTTCGCTGATTATCGGAATTCTAACGTCAGTATGAAGCGCAATAGCAGGCATGCTCGAACGAAACGTAGGCTTACATTCGTATATCCCATATCCTTTGGTCCTCCGATAAAGTAGGCCACGGGCACGTTGATCTCTTGCAAAAGATGCCTCCGATCATCCTGGAAGATGGCGATGTTGAACATCATGATTCTCTTGACCCTCCTATCACGGTACGCCGTGGACATAGCCTCGAAGCCGCCGCAACTATGCCCTGCCGTCGTTACTTTGGTGAGATCCACGTTTCCGTACTTGTCAGCTTGGCCTGCGAATGCCCAGTCGAGGGAGTCTCGCATATCCTGCACTTTGCTTTGTTCGCCAGGCTGGAATCCCGTTCCATCTGGTGTGCCATCGGCGGCAATGATGTAACCATAGCTAGCAATCTCTACCAGAAAGCGCTGATACTCGCCCGCATTCAGGTCACATGCACCATTTCCCCAAGCGATGAATGGCAATGTAAGATTTCCGGTTGGGGGAGTCTTGGGTGCAAAGATGGTGTGGCAAGGGAGCGTTTGATCGGTCAACATCTGGGCTGGGTACTGTCCAGAACCACATGTCTTTGAGCCATTGCCGGTAGGTGCCTCGGGCCAAGTTTCACCTGGTCCAGTGTATTGGGGGAGTTCTGCAAGAGGAATGCTGAAAATCCCACCCGCAAAGTCACCGTCTCCTTTCGCTGGGAAATTGCCTGGTGCGGGGTCGAACGACTGAGGGAGGGCAATGCTCAGGGCCCCGGGCAAGAGACCCAGCAACGAGATAGATGCAGAGTGAAGCATACTTTGATCAAAGGAGATGATGCTGACTCCTCGACAACTGTGAAAGTGAGCACGCAGCGACACCATGTGCGCGGTGTAGCGTTTAAATCATGCACAAGATACAAGAAATATCACAGCCATTCTTGGTTTTCTCCGTTCTGCAATGATCGTACCGAATTAATTCATGCAATGCTTGGTCGATGCGCAAGTCGGGGAAGCGGAGCATCTTTGTGGGGAAGGAGCCATCCAGAAGTGGATTTCGGTAGATTTGGCAGTCGCGAGCAAACCCGCGGCCCAAGTCATCGTTAGTTTTTTTAATCTATCGGCAACGTTGGTATGCGACATGAGAGCCAACTGCCTCCCGCATATTCTGCGACCTGGATTTGCGCAGGGTGGCATGGCGATCAGAATCTATCGAGATGGTGGCATTGTATAAGTGTTCGGCATATTCCGCATCAACGACAAGGTTCTGTGCAGGTCCGTCTCCTGAACAGAATTGTGATACGCTCATATCTTGCAAGACTTTTCTATCCACCCATATCGAATACTAACTCTGAAGTACCATTAGGCAGTTGCGGTCGCGTAAAAGTGCACATCACCACTGCTAGAAATCCTACCATCTCGAGTCTAAACTTCAATGTAAAGATTAGGATAGCGTCCTTATATGCATAACCTGTTGGTACTATATATCGTACGGCGTAAGGACTCGAGAGTTAGACTACAGTGCACGGACACGCAATGACCACCCTACTAATATTTTAAGATTAGAAAAACAAGGCTATAAAGCTATACATAATAGTTATTATTGTAAAATATTATAAAGTAATAGTAATTAAATATAAGTAATTAACTTATACTATATTATAAGACGACATAAGCGCGAGATTAGAAGCTTACTTAGAAGCACTAATTATAGCTACGTACAATATTAGGTATAAATATAAGACGTCGCGTAAAGAAATAAATAATAGAGATAAGTAGTAAGAGAGTTTTATATTAGGCATTTATACTAATACTTCTTACTTAGTAAGCTAATTAGTAGAATTTAAGTACTCTATTAAGTACTTAGATTCTATAGTATAGTTAGCATTATAGTAACTTTAGTAGTTACTATAATAGTACTTTATTTCTATTTTTAAGCTTTTATAAGTAATATTAAAAAAGCTTAAGTTTAATAATATTAAAGAATTTCTTATAAAAAGTAGCTACTACTTTAGTATTTTTAAAAGCTAAAGCTAGTTTCTAAGTTAGCTTATTATAGCTAGTTTATTTTATATAGTATTTATATAGTCTATAATACTTATTATAGTAAAGATTTTTAATATTATTTACTAAGTATTTCTCTTTATTATCTATAACTACTAGTTTAAGTAGTAAAGTATTTTAGCTAAGTATTTAGTTAACTATTCTAACGTAAAGCACTAGTAAGGCGGCCACCCTAGTGAGCCGGCCACTTTTTCTTGG